>PVHY01003869.1:58201-101524 GCA_004024945.1 Uropsilus gracilis
TTTTTTTTTTTTTTTTGAGACTAGGTCTCGCTATTTTTGCCTATAGAACCACAGGCTCACGTTGCTCGGGGTACCACGGACTCAAGCGATCCCCAGACTCAGCTTCCCAGGTAGCTGGGATTACAGGCATGCACCACCACGCCCAACTATTTTTGTGCAGCCCCGAGTGGGACTCGAACCGTGAGCCCCAGACCAAGCCGCTTCATAGGCTGAAGCTTACAGGCATGTACCACTGTGCCCAGTCCAATTTCTTAATGTAGGACTGCATTGCAACTAACTACTAACAACTAACTTCTCTCTTCATACTGCTTTTGCTACATTCCATAAATTCTGATCATTTGTATCTTCATTTTCATCTGTCACCAGTATTTTTTTGATTTCTGTTTCAATTTCCTCAGAGATCCAATGATAATTGAGACACACGTTGTTTCATCTTCATGTGTTTCAGTTTTATTGAGAAGTTTCCAAGATTTAATTTAAATCTATTTGGAAGAGACAACTGATTATCATTAAGACTGGATTCAGCCTATGTAAAAGACAACCTCTTTTTTAAAAAAATGCCTAAAGAAAAAAATCTATCTGTGAGATGTTAAAATCTCTGGCCCTCTACAAATATATTGGAAGTTCTTTTTTTTTGCGTTCTCTTGAAAAAAGATCTAAATTTGAAACATTAACAGTGGACATTGGTGGGGGGGTGAGCCTTTCTGGTAATATTAACCAGCCACAAATGGCCAGAGTAAACTTCCTTCATGAAAACCTCTTGCCTAGAGGTGGGACTGGGTCATTATGTCTGTACAATAACCACCCCTGCAAACAACATATGAATGCCAGATGGTTGGAACTATTCCATTAAGAAACTGATGGTTTCATTGTTTGGAATTTGATTTTGTTGCTTTCTCCATATAGTGATTTGATTGCAGCATTTAGAAGCCTTGAGAGCTTTCCCATAAATTATTCCACCCCTTGAATGTGAAACTAGGGTAAGCTTATTAGCCTGTTTTTCCATTAGTATGTCATTCCCACTTTCTTATTCAGATATGGATAGTTTCGACAGGATTCATAAAAATAAAATGTTGGTTTTATGCTTTGGTTTTTCCTTCAAGGAACTTGCCACTCAAAAAACTTTTGTCACTTTGTCCGTTGAATGTTTATATATGAGTATTTGTTTTAAAAAAAGAATAAATAATAGAAAGAAAATTCTGTGTATTTATATGACCCTTACATTACCTTCATACATTCTTCTGAATATTTTACATATTAATTTGTTTAAGCATCATATCAACTCTGTAACACTAATACTATTATTTCTACTATATAGATGAAGAAATTAAGGTAGTAAAATCAAGTACATAAAGTCTAATAGGCGGTGAGTAGTACAAATAGGGTTTCAGCTCAGGAGAAAAAAAATTAGAATCTGTGCTTTTAACCACAATCCATTGTTCAAGTTCCAACTAATCTAACTTGTTCCAGGATAATGATAATAAAAAGACCACTCCCTTTTTAGTCTTCATTATTGTAAACAGGGTCTTACTGTAATTGTGGCAAATGTCTTATCTGTTCCAAGTACTAGAGAACATGCCAGGGCATGTAACCACTATTAATCAGACTATACTAAATCTTAAAGAGATCTATTATTCTGCTTAAGAAGTAAAGAAGGCATTCTCTCCTGAAATCCTTTGCAAATTACCCTTGCTGTGGATACTCTAGTCTTGCTGTCCCTCATTATCTTAAAATGGCTCACAAAAAAATTATAAGTAATACATTTGAATTGTGAAATAAAGTTACAGAAAATGGAAATGAACTGTAAAATCAAAGGTACGAGTTACAACTGCAAAAGGACAGTTACTGTGATCTAATCCATAGTCAGTGCATCCAAGCGGGGAGGCATATACCAACCTGTAAAGTGAAAGGACATGGGGACATAATAATAACAGACATTTGGAGTATGACACTGCAAGAGGAAGACTCTAGAAACTAAGTACAGTTGATTCTCAAATAAGGTAGTTAAGTTAAACCTGGTTTCCATATAATGTTGATGAGAAAAAAATCCCATCTGAAAGTTGATGACAAACAATATTTGAGGGCCTGCTTTTATTGCATGGCACTTCACTTAATAGTGCTGTTTCCAAGAACCTTTCAATGGTATTAAGGTGAGGATTTACTGTAGTCTGAAGGGCAAGTACTTAAAAATTATTCTATAACTAACTCAGATTTGTCAACTCCATAGGCAAATGGATGGGTAGTAAATATCTGTTAATATTTCATTACTCAGTATCCATGCCCTCTTCTTAGAGGAATTTGACATTCCTTTCTACCATTTTGTGTTGATTTATCTTTTTCCTATGATGTGTTCCTAACCATTCAGAACATTCAGTTCCGGAGTCACACCGATGAATACTAGGATAAGTTAATGATCCTGTCAGAGCTGATGATAACATATCTTGGGTAATTTTGCTTGAGCTAATGAGAAAGGGGTCTATTCTCTTTACTATTAGATCTGTAGAACTGGAGATTTGAAAAGTTGGAGGCCACTGTAAATGATGACTTGTCAAAGGTATAAGTGTATACTCAGAATAGTAGCATTGAAAGACATTAATGAGGCCAGATGACCTGATGACATAAATTGAGCCTTATAGTAAGCATACCTATATTCTGTCCCTTGAACCTTTAAATTATATAACTCAATTTTTTAAGTGAGCTTTTGAAATTTCCATTGCTACCCAAGCAATTCTGACAGGAGAGAACAATGAGTTGAGTACCCAATCAACCACTAAAAAAGAGTTTGTCTTGTGTTCCTTTGTGAACACAGGGGGAAGAAAATGGAACACTTGAAAAAGATTCCAGGGAAAAATAAAAGGGTTGAGATTTGAAGATATCCCTAAGCATAGTGAATCTTTCAAAGTATTAAAAGAAAGAGTCTAAATTGCCCCATCTAGAAAGATAAAGAAAATACTCTACTTTTACTTTGGGAATGAATGGGAAAGAAAAAAATTCCAACAAAAGTAGAAGTTTCACGGTGATATTTTAGAGGCTCAATTTGTATTGTTTCCCTAAACTTCAGAAACTTACCTTTCGACCAGTAACCTACAAAAATAGACTTTTAGAATAAGGTATTGCTGAAATAGGTTTCCATACTTTTCAAGATACTTAGTCCTTATATGGGTTTGGTTTGATGCAACAGACTGCTAATGGTCACCAGAAATCCCTTTTCTTCTTTCGTCACAGTGGGATTGTAGCTGGGCACATTCATGTTTAGCTAGAGCCTCCACTTCTCAAGTCAATTTTATAGCTATGTATAGATCATGTGGTTAGTTTTTGCTGGTGGAAGTAAAAAAAAGTATGAGCACAAGAGATAGGTGTACCTTTTATAACATTGTTTAAAAGGAATTGCTTGCCCTCCATCCCTGTATTATTCTTTCTTGTTTGATGTAATTTCAAACAATTAGTGAGGATAATATGCTATGGATTGAAAAAGCTATATGATGTGTCTGAGATACTGGTTTTAGATGTATTATAGTGATGGGGTGATGCACTGAAATTGGAGGTCGATGGCCCCATCTTTCTAATGCTGCATTAGGACTGTGCGATTTTTCTTGTGAGTGGAGCCTGGAAGAAAGGAAGCAGAGGTTTCTTGCAAGAAAGACTGAGAGAATGGATTAAGGAAACAGTGTAACTGCAGAGGAAGAGAAAGCTGCAGAGCAGCAGGGAGGCTAGAGTCCCTGAAGCTGAAGCTGCCATTTGCAGCAGTGGGACAGGGAAGGAAGCCATGCTGTGGGCTTCCCCAGCTTTGGATGTCAAGGAGCCTAGGAAACATTCTGGAGAAATGTATGATCTGCATAAGCTGACTTGGAAATTTGGTACTTGACAACTTGCTTTAACTCAGAAACTAAAAAGTTTAGGATTTGTCTAGAGACCTGAAGAGAAATTGGCATGCTGCTGCTTTTATCATGAGCTATCTGAAGTGGTTGCTGTTATTGCTTTGAGTAAATCTTAATGGTTTGGGCTGCTTCAGGATTGAAGCAAAAAAGATGCTGGAGCTGTGCCTTTTGTAGGCAGATCAATGACACCATCTTTGTTTCTTCATTTGACTGGAATCTCCTGCTGCTGGCTTGAAGGTGGGACAGATGCCATATTTTGGGTGCACTTGACTGAAGGGCCCATGTGCAGCTTTTGGGACTTGGAGACTGAACTATGTGATAAGATAATCAAAAGTGTCCCCTGTACCCTCAGTGACTCATGCCTGTTTTCTTCTTTTCGTGAATAAATTTTATTTTTGCCTCTTTTTAAAGTGGTTTGGTCTTGCTACTTTTTGCATGGGCTGGGAACGAACCTGGAGAGTGACTGAGTTTAAAGGGTTTAAAAAGGCTCCTACTTGTAAGGCAAGTGCCCTGCTTTGCTTATTTTGTGACCAAATTTCAAAAGCATGTAACTATATTTTAAAAGATTTCCTTTCTTTCTGATCAATACATTGAAATATTTAACTATAAAATGTCTGAGAATTTTTTCTCAATAATCAGAGAACACATGTGAATACAGATATCAATGGAAAAAAAACTTTTAAAAAATTGTTTGAAGGTTGAGTGACTAAAGAAATAATTATCTGCTACTTAAAAGAAGCAGACTTAAGCAAAGAGCAATTAAAAGTTTGAAAATAAACAGTGGAAAATACCCAGGAAATACTATCTTTAAGATTCATAAATGAGATTATTAAAATTAGAATAAGTAACTTCAAGGAAAAAAATGAAGTGAGATAAAGATGGACAGTTCATATGAACAGATATTACAACTTATCAAAAAGATATAGCAATGAAACTATGCATAAAATGGTATTACATTCACTATCTAAAGCAAAAAGTATTAGAGGCACAAGATTTTAATGCAGTGAAAGTACAAATTAATTTGACTTGTGAATATATTCTAAAAACATTAGAGAACACATGGAAATATGAGATTTTTAAATAACTATATTAAATGACTTGTATGAGTTTTAAAATGATTTATAATTCATTCATATGTCATCCCAAAAATTATGTCAAAGAAAGAAACATCTCAACACATGCAGGAAAGGCTTTAAATCTTGGGGAGAAGAGTGAATGAAACATAGCTCTCCCACCTGGAGCTTCTATACCCACAAGAACAGACAGAAAAATCAAAAAACAATGTGTCAGGGAGCTGAGAGAAAGGTAAGTGCAGAGTTATGGGAGCCTTTATTTTGAATAGAATGGTCAGGAAAGAGCTTTTGTAAAGATGGCATCTGAACAGAGACCTGAAGAAAATAGACATGGGTTTCAAGAAAAGGAGATGGAGTGAGCATTCCAGGCAGAAGGGAGTAAGTCCTGAAATGGCAGTTGCTTTCCTTACTCAGTAAGGGAATTTCAGCACCCATAAATAAAACAAGCAGCATTTTAAAAATGGTAAGGGGGAGTGAGTGGTAGGTTGTTAATGTGAATAATATCTTTTAAATATCTTAATGTGGTTTTCCTTTTTTGAGGATCCATCTAGCTTGGATGATGGTCAGGGTAATTAGGCCTAATTAACAGCAGGAATGCAAAAGAAAGAAAGTCTATGTTTAGCTTCTGACTGTCAAAATGACTTTGCCCAGAGAGAAAAGGATTTTCTAAATTCTTTGAGCTCTCACATAGTTGCTAATTTGATCACAGAATTCTGCTACCAGTATAGAGAATTCAGTAAGCAAGAAGGAATGAAAGTCTGTTCTCCTGTTTTCTTTTTTTTTTTTAACTGAAGTACCATTGATTTATATAACACTTAATATTTTGGAAGTACAGGTTCTCACCCACTCCCCTACCTTTTCACCTCCCCACCTACCACCTACCTACCACCAACATGCCCACTGCCCTCAACCACAGTCCATGCTCTCTCCCCACCCTAGTCTCACCCTTCTACTCACCCTCTAGGTTTCTCAGATCTATGATTAGCTTTTAAGGGTTGGTTTTAAAGTTTGTCTTTGTTGACCATTTGTTTGGTTTATCTATATTCCACATGTAAGTGACACTATTTGATATGTACCATTCTTCTTCTGGCTTATTTCACTTTAGCACAATCCCTTCCAGCTCCATCCATGTGGCTACAAATGGTATGAGTTTCTTATTTGATTGCTTACTAGTATTCCATTGTGTGTGTATGTGTTTGTAAATCATGTATATGTGTATGTGTGCATAAAATACCTTCTTGATTCATCATCTTCTTTTCCAGGGGAATTCAAGGAGAAAAAATAAGAGATGAAATTAGATTCCAGTGGTCTCACTTTCCTTCTCTTAGAGGAAAGTAAAACATCTAGAAAAGTTATCAGGAAAACTGAGGACACTGGTGCTGGTAGACTGCTTCTTTGAGTCTAAGAAAGCCATTTCTATACATGCTTATTATAACATTCAACAACGTGGAAGAGTTCAAAATTTCTGGCAAAGAGCTGGCTGAAGACATGACTGACCACAGGTTTTCCTGCAAGGACTCCATTGTACCTTGCTGTGGTTGACTGTGATGTGGATCAGAGAGTGGATGGCAGTCCTACAACTGTCTCATGTTGAAGCCGAGTGGCTAGTGTGGGGACTTCCCACCTTCTATTTAAGTGGTAAGATGTGTACAAGTTACTGCAAGACCTTCATAGTTAGCAGAGTCCCCTCCAGAAGGAGGCAACAGTTTACCTGTCCTCAAAAACTCATTTTCTTTTATTTTTTTTCATGTGGTTTCACAGATGTTCCAGTGAGACATCCTGGGAGCCTGCCTCAAGGGAAGGGAGCAATAGCCTCATTTCAGGCATGCCAAAAAAGAGACTGAGGGGTATTTAGCCACCCACACCCCACCACCCATTATTACCCTTTCAGATGGAAAGCTGACTTTCTCAAATTTATATGACATGGCTATGCAAACCAAGCTCAGGCATCCTTCCAACCCTTTTGCTGCCTCCAAGCCCTTCATACATAGAAATTTTGTAATCATCAGTGTCTAACCAGATACCACCTTGAACTTTAAACTCTTGCAGTGGGCACTTGAACTTTGAAGTGCTGATGCAGGAAATGACAAGCTTCCATTTTTCTACTGGTGATTTTATATTCTCTCCTGAATCAGATTTTCTTTCAGCTATGTTGAAATTCCATCTTCCTCAGTATGAGAAAGAAGAAGTTCCAGAAGGGGTATCAGTTCAACTAGTCACTTATGTCTGATAGCCTTTTCTTAGGATTTTCCTATTGGACAAAAAGTGTCTCAAAGTGAAATACTGGGACCTATAACCAAGCAAGTGAGCAAAGAATCTGTTTTGACAAGCAAGCTAATTCAGTAGGTTCATCACTTGTTCTAGCAGTTAAAGAAGAATGCTGGAGCCCTCAGTAGGTTTTACAGGCTTTAATGCTCTTGGGAACAAGGTACACAGACACAGCAGTCAGGGCAGCTGGGCCAATTGTCTAGCAAGCAGGAAAGCAGGCACAGCTAGCCTCCCAGCCCCCCCGGGAAACTTCACAGTCTTTCTCTGGGCTCTCTCTTGGGTTCCCTTTGCATTCTCCTTGAGTTCTCCCCTTTGTGCTCTCCACCTGCTCTGTGCTCTCTCTTCATTCTTCTCCCCCCAAGGTGATGCAGCCCTTTTAATCTGGTCTCCTAGACCCAGGTGTACCCACTTACACATGTGCAAACCCACTGGGTGTGCAGATATGTGCAATCATGGGGAGGGTGTAACACCATAGGGTCCAGTCATTGAGGTTAATGGTGAAAGGGTAAAAACCCTAAGCACTAATTTACCCTACAGAATCTAAGTACAACATTTGGTTAACATAATAAATGTGTTAGCAACTTATCTATTTCTTCTCCTTTCCTTGTCTTTTATTTCATCTTAACAGACGAACCTGAATGTTATAAATTTAAAAAGAATCTGTAGCTACTCACTTCTTAAAAACTTCTCTGTGCTGAGTCTCCTTAGTGTCACTTTTTGTTTTATTCATTATGCACTTTTCTAGCCTTTTCCCCTTAGTTTCCTCTGAAATGTTTATTCTTCCATCTTCTTAGATGACTTCATTATGTGCATATAGTCAAACTATGAGCAACCTGAGAGAGGAAGGGTCCTTCAATATTTTATAACTACTAAGGTTTTGGACATTTTGGGTTTTGCTGTTAAAAGTTTGTCTGTTAGATTGTGTTTCCCTTGCCCCTCATATAAGTGAAACTAAAATCAGGTCATAAAGGAGGGGAAAGCCTCCAACTTACAAGCCACAGGTCCATATCACTCACGGAGCAGTTGCCACTCAAAATATAGTTTAACAAGGGATTTTATTAACAAGGGCATTGAACAGGGAAAAACGAAAAGTCCTTAAAGCCACAAGTGGCAGTTATCTTACCCCAGTCACCATTCTCAGTCCCAAAGGTCCCAAAGACACAGTCCAAGATGGTGCCCCTTTCCCCCTCCAAACCTCAGAGGTTGGCACTCCGCAAAGTCCAGTCTTTCTCTGGTGTCTTCTCTTTTCTTCTCTCTCCAGTATCCTGAGCTGCTCCACTTCTTCAAGGTGTTTCAAACTTGTTCTACAATTGCTGATGCACAAATCAGCTTTCCAAATTCCAGGCCATTGCCAGGTACCAGCTTTCCAGGCCAATTTGCTGTGACATCACACTCTCCACACTGGCCACCATGACTCCTTGTCACCACCATCTCACTCACTCAGGCTACTCTTTACCTGCCTGCCATTCTCTTCTTTCCTCTCTGGAAGACTATGCTCCTCTATCCTTCTCCAGGTGCCAAAACCTCTCAGCTCTCAGCTTCACATGGTTCTCACTCCTCATGCAAATCCTCTCCCAGCTGCTTCCTCCACCAATTTTTAACTGCCACCAGTTTTTAACTGCCATGTCCCCAAGTGTGGGGGAGGAACACCCAGTCTCAAGACCATCCAGCACCTCTTTTTTTTCCTTTGGCATATTTCTGCCAGCATAGAGCATGGGAGGGAAAGGGGAAAATATCAGGGATGGGAGGGGCACAAAGGACTAGGATGGTGGCACATGGGTGATAGGGTGGTGGGAGAACCCTGGGGTAGATAATGATGTAAAACAAATTAAATAATATAATAAACAATTTAAAAAAGAAATCAGAGGAAGGAAAATAGAACAAGTATATTCTATAGAACAATATGTGTTTTTCACATGGTGTGTGTTAATTCTGCAAAAATGTAACCTAACTAAACACTATCTGTTTAAGCTCAATTTTTTTAAATTACAAAATAAAATTGATTCTATATTAAAGGCAGAACTTCCAGGAAAAAATAAAGTACAAGTTTGTCTGGGATCCACACAAATCAAACAACATTAGTAAATCTTTCGATTCTTCATTGCACAAACTTTTCAGATGACTGTTATACACTAAGACTTAGAAAGAAAAAAATACATAAATAATGCTTTTGGTTCTCTCAATTTTTGATTCTTTGTTTTCCTCCCACCTTCCTCCTATTTCCCTTCTTTGGAACATAATGGACACACTGGACTTACCATTTTGATTTCCAGTCTTTCTTCTTCTTTGGCACTCACTGACCAGGCGTTTAAGCTTATCAAGGCAGTAAGCTGAGCATTACAAGTAACTGCTGTTCTTTGTTTTGTTTTGTTTCATTTTGTTTTGTTCTGTTTTGTTTTGTTTTTTAAAAAAAGGAGAGATAGAAAAGAAAGCTAATTTGGGCAAGAGCTGCTGGTCCAAAACCTCCCTGGGGTTTTGGACACATAGACTACAAACTACAGAATGGTAAAGAGCCAGGAAACCCAAAAGTAAGCACAGCTGGGATCCATAAAGTCCCCTCCCTCTTTGATTCAGGAGAAACATCAAAACAGCTGACCTATTGCTCCAGCATTTCTTTTCCTTCATCTGGAATGTGTGATAAATGGCTATTTAAAAGTTGACATTGCTCTGCCTCCTTAATCTTTCACCAAATTTCACTAGCTGATTATTTTTTAAGAAGCTTCTATTATGTGGCCCTAATGCAAAAAAGGTTTAATTACTCCTTATGATTTTCAAGTTATGTGTTAGCAGAATCTGCAGATATTTCTTCCAAACCTGATAGCAGCTGCAGAAGTAATACAGGCAAAGTTTGTAGTTTTATTAAAAACAAAATGCTAAAGAAAACTTTAGAAATTTAGTTTTTTACTCCAATCTATGTTATTGAAAAGATGCATATTAATTAAATGATGACTAATAAAAGTATAAGTTATATTCCTAGAGTCTGTAATTTAAAGAAATTTTGTAGTAGTAATTTTTTTTTTTGTCAAGTAATGAATTCACTTCGATGTGCAAATATTCATCTGATTGTGCCTTACTTGGCAAATTAAGGTTGATTAAAAGTCCTTCAAGGGAAGGAATTTCAGTTTTCTGAATGTTGTGATTTAACTGTTGAGAGAACACAAATGCTATACAAGGTTTACGTTGCAGAAGAAACAATGTCAATTTCAAGTAAACTTACTTGTATCACAGCTTTTTTTCAAAAAAGTATGTGGAAGGTGGACTGAAAAATGTTCATTTGTCTTAGAGTTGTCTCAGATGATCAGGCTTTGTGTCCATGAACTAGATACTTCTTTCACTTGAAAAAAAAATTCATTTTATCATCATTGTCAGGTTTTTAAATAACAAGTTCCAATTTATGTGTAAGAGTTCACAAAAAGACCTACTAGATTTCGGAATTTAAATAATTTATAGACAGATAGCTTTTCTATAGATAGATGGGGGAGAGGAGAGTTGGGCAGAAGAAGGAATAGCAGAATCCACCAAGAATTATCTTCCAAATATTGCCTCTTCGTCTGGACTTGACATCAAGATCTGGCAAACAGACAGCCCCGAAATTGTCGGCTCTCTGAAATAATCACTGTCAGAGCTTTTGCCATTGAATTAATATACAATTCTTCCTCACCCAATTCCCCTTTAATTCCCATTATTTTTACTTACTTTTAGAATAATGTTATTAATTGCCACCTCTACCTTCCTCAGCTGTATAAACTCACAACAGGAAACAGTGAAGGGACTGAAGTTGGTAAGGGAAGGGGAAAAAAAGTGTATGTTATGAGAAAAAGAAGAGACAGGAGGGAAAGCAGCAACCCCCAATAGCTTCAATATGCCCATCACAGGCCTGATAAACATCTCTTTCATATTAAATATTGGCTGGAAGTACTTTTACATAAATGAAAAAGAAGACCTTTTATGGCTTTGAAAGGTGAGCACCAGATCAAAGCAGCCAGGATCGAAGTTCCTTGACTGGAATTCCACCAACACAGATGGAAAACTCATTTTTTCCAAAAATCAAATCTATTCACAAATAAAAATAAGCCACTAGGTTTTAAGAGCTCTGGCCTGTGTTATGTGGAACATCAGGAACCAATTAAATTGCTCTCCCCTTCTTGTTTATCCTAAATAATATGGTCTTTTCCCTCCTCTGATTATACCAGCTTCGTGTCCCCGTGGCTGGGTCTGTTCTTTCACTCTCATAAGAAACTCTTTCTCCATGACACATACGATTTGATTAAAAAAAAAAAAACTGGAGCACTTGTATTTTATCACACTGAGCAAAAATTGCTAAATATCGACTTTCTATCACCTAGAATTTTCTTTTGCCCCACACCAATGGGTGATGGTAAATAGCTGGGTGCATTCGTGTGTAGAATCCTGCAATCCACCGGTTGACAATAATTCTGTTTTTCATTTGCTTAAACTTTTCACCTCTCTCCTGAGCTTATAATGGAACATATTCTTCATGTTCTGCTTTTAGTTTTCCTTTTTAGGCTTGCACACATGGTTCAAGAAGAGAGAGCTAGGCTTCATGCCTTATTGTGAAATATGGACTATAAAATGACATCAATCCTTCCAGTTACTGTCTGGGAACACACCACTCAGCAGGTCTGTTTCCCGTCTGCCCACCAGGCAGGACTACAGTTCTTGTACACGGGATAGTTTCTCGTGTCTACACATCAGCCAGTCTCTGTGCCTGCTACTGGGGTGCACATTCCTAGAAGCAGGGGGGATATTACACATTCAACTGAGCTACCGGTTAGGTTCATAAAACCACAAGTCACGTAGCTCTTGGTTTTACAGTCCACAGACATGATCATCCTGATACATTTTCCAAAGAAAACAAATGGGGACAGTAGGAACTTGGGCCAGTGCACTTCTGATCTATCCAGAGTGACAGAGATAACACCAAGCCACAAAATGCTTAGGTAAGAGCCCACACTGACCTCTCACACTTTCTGGAGTTTCTAGTGCCCTGCAAATCCCAATCAGTTCAAAGCTCAATTGTGTGTTTTGTTAAAGTCCAGATGATTATGCCAGGAAATGACAGGGGAAATCGTATCTCGAGGTTGCAACATAGCTTTCATCCCCTATCCATAGGAGCCCCAAAGCTCAGCTCCACTATCGCAGTGGTTCCTCAAGAGACACTTTCTCCTTAATAAATGCTTTCACTGCTCCACTCACATCTGGGGAGTGCCTGCCACTTACTACTGTATAATATCTCACAGTTCCTTTCTAACTCAAGCACTAGGTTAAATTATGTACCTTCAGGGACAGTTTATTGGCCACCTGCCTTGCTGTCTCCACAATAGTGTTACTTTTCTGTGTTTTTCAAGGAAACAAAAAGGCGTAGCTGTCTTCCTAGAGCCTGCCTAGGGTCCTGCCATCATCACCAGCTGTGTCCAGGTTGCCTAACAGAGGTCATTCAAACTTGAATGGTGACACAGGATAATAATGGGGAAAATCAGACCAGGAAAAGGAAACTTAAATTTGGCCAAATCTCTTTATCAAAGAAGGTACCTACTCTCTAAATCTCAATATTGACATCTATTGAAAGGACGGCAGGAAATTAACCTTCACAGTAGAGCTACAATATTCCATGCACTTGAGAACTTTTTTTAGTAACTGAAAACTTTTGCAAAGAAAGACTTTCCTCATGTTTCACAGGGGGAAAATGGAGCCCCAAGAGGTTAATTAATTGCCCACAGTCACAGAGCAGAAAAACTGACAGAGGCAAGATTTGAAGCTAAATCTAACTGACCTCAGAGCTATTGCTTCCCGTGAAAATACAGTCATGTTAGTGAAAATACATTGTAAGTGCTTGATAAATGTTCTTTCTCCTTGCAAAGTCCTTTTAGCTTTAAGTTATAATTCTATTTTAGCTTGGCATGTGCCTGTAATCCCAGCGCTGGGAGGCTGAAGCCAGGGATGGCTTGAGTCCATGGGTTCGAGACTACCCCAGGCAACATAGTAAGACCTAGTTTCTAAAAAATAGCAGGGTGTGGTGGTACACACCTGTAATCCCAGCTACCTGGGAGGCTGGGGCTGAGGACCACATGAGTCCCGGTTTGAGACTACCCCGGGCAACATAGGGAGACCTAGTCTCAAAAAAAAAAAAAAAAAAAAGTTATAATTCTATTTTAAATTCTCAGTTTTAGAGCAACTCATTGATGCAAATCACATAGCTCAGGGCTGTATCTGATAGTATCTGTATGACAGTCTGGTACTGTCTGCTGAATCACCCACTTTTAATTATTACAAGGACACTCTTTCATGCGCTTCATTTCTTTCAGGCTAAACTTCTAGTTACCCTTTTATCCCAGTGTTCCTGTGTTCCCACATCCCCATCTATTAGGTTACATCTGATCCTCCAAAACTATTTACCAAGCTCTGTGCCTTTTTTGTATGCTGAGAGCTCTTTAAATTTCAGCCTTTATTATTTTCAGAAAAAGTTAAAATAAGCGCAGTAATTCCCTGACATCTCACTGACCTTGTTGACAATTGGTTTTCATTAAACAAATTCTATTCACATGAAAATATACAACATATGATATATACTGTACACTGTATTTTATACAATATATTCCACAGTGCACATACAATAGTATGTAATACATGCTATATAAGGAATAATGAAAATATAATAAAGGACGTAACAGATATAACCTATAGATAGCTGTAAAAATGTTCACATGTATACATTGCAGAGGAACAAAACAAATTTTCAGTGTAGTATGAATCATATTTAGAAGACCAGCATTTTCCTAAGGGAAACAAAATCTGCAAAGGCTCAGTTCTGCCCACAATGAAGTTAACCTTTCATAGGAATAATGAAGGTTTTTAATTCCAGAAGCTGCGTCTCTAATCCAAAATAAGGTATTTGTGGTGGCCTTCCCATAAGAAAGGAACAACTGTCACGCCACATCCCCATCCAACACACACACAAAACAAAACTCTGAACTGACAAGGTTTTAGTGAGGCATCAAGCTGCAAAGTCAGGATTCCCTTCCCTTAGCAGTCTTCAGGGAAAAATAACTTTCAGCTTGACCAGGGAAGAGGGGCCAGTCCTGAGATGAAACCAGCATTTGATAGCCTCTGCCTTAGGTTGTGACCTTTTTCCCCATTAAATTTATTCTTTCCCCACAGCTTAGTAGTCGTATTTTCCCCCAAAACCATAAAATACATAAGAAAAGTATAATGTTCTCAAATTTGCCCTCAGTTTTGCTGCTACACTATTTTTATTTTTTGTAGCTGAACAATTGTACTTTGAAGTTGACCATTTATTAGAATGTAGGTAAAAGAACTGGCAAGAGAGAGGAAATAATAAAAGAATGCTGTAGTTAGAATGGAAAAGAAATCTTGCACTCTCCCTATACTTTCCATGAATTGAAATTCCTCCAGAAATGTCCACTTTAGGTTAGTTTTAATTATTTTTAAAAATTCCATCTCTGTTGCCCTAAGGTAGTAATAGTTGTAGACCTTTTATTGTTATTATTTCCCTCCCATTCTGAAGAAAGGGGGGGGAAAAAACAAAGGAAATCTGGAACCTGTCACTAGTTTGCTCTCCTCATCAGTTTTCTCTCTTACTCACTTCCTCTTCTTGCTCACTCAGGATGACTGTCTAAAACCTGCCCAGGGGGTCAGAAACTGCCTCAGCACTGTTCACACTTAAAACATCTGAATACTAGGAAAATCACTCGGTTTTCGGTGAATTATATTAGCCAAACATTCTTCTTAGTGAAAGGGCAACTTATTTCCTGAAAAAAAAAAACAAAAAAAAACAAAAAAAAAAACGAATCACACATGAGAATGAATCTAGTCCTAATGTTCTCAGCAAAGCTCTTTTGCTGCAGGTAGTTAAGATCCCATGCTCATCTCCAACTCTGTTCTCTCTATTCGCAGATACTGGAGAAATATTAAAGACAGTTCTTTGCCCCAAGTGGAAATGATAGGGGTGCTGTGGTGAAAATGGTGGGCCATGGCCCCACATGGTGGTGCTGCATTGAGATACCAGCTATTGTATCCTGGTGGGCAGACTTAGAGAAGGGAAGCTAAGGCTTCTTGTGAGAACAGAGAGGGGATTTAAGGAGTGTGGCTAGAGAGCGAGGGACAGAGAGAGAGAACAGAGGAGCAGCAAGGAGGCTGGAGGCCTTGGAGCTGCCGCAGCAAGGCAGGGAAAGAAGCCATGCTATGGGCTTCCATCCCCAGCCCTGGCCGGTGAGAAGCCCAGGGAAGCATGTTGAAGAAACCTGCGACCTGTGGAAGTTGACTTGGAAACATGATACTTGAAATTTTACTTTAACTTTGAAACTGCAAAGTTTGGGAATTGTCTGGGGATCTGAAGAGAACTTGCTGAGTTGCCGTTTTCATTGTGAGACATCTGAAGTAATTGCTGCTGTTGTATCAAGTGAGTTTTGCTGGTTTCAGGCCAGTTAAGAGTTGGAGCTGAAAGAATGTTGGAGCTGTGTCTTTTGGAAGAGGATCAACAATGGTTTCTTCATTGGATTTCAATCTCCCACTTTTGAAGGGGGGGTTGACAATACCATCTTCATTTTCTTTAGCTTGAAGTGAATAGCTGCGCCTTTGGAAGAAGATCAATGGTGCCATCTTGGCTTTTTCATCTGAATTGAAGGTAAGACAGCCAGCATTTTGTGGACACACATGACTGAAGGGACCATGTGCAGTTTTTGGACTAGAGACTGAACTGGTTATTAAGATAATCAAAGGGGTCCTTTGTACCCTCAGTGACTCTTGTCTATTTTGTCTTTTTAAAGAGTAAATCTGTTTTTGCCTCTTTTTAAGGTTAGTGTGGTCATGCGACTGCTCACACAGCCTGGGACAACCTAAGTAGTAGTTGGGTTTAAAGAGCCAGCTGCTCCTGTGTGCAACCTCCTTGGACTACAACTCCCAGAAGGCCATTAATGGTATTCCTGAATTGGGGGTAATGGGAGGGAAACAAGTAAATATATATGGAGGTGAAATGAAGGAAGGGGTGAGACACTTAGAGAAGAGTCAGGTGGAGAGATTGCTTCTGGTCCTTGGTAGAGATAGTGGCAGTCATTATCTTTACCTTTTGGAGATTATATGGTACATTTTGATTTGGGGGGTCTTTCCTGTCCTGGCTCTCTGGGAGTTGTCTAACTCCTTTTGATGATGCAGCTGATTTGCTAGAGTTTTTCCAGTTTCAGGAAGGTTGGGTAGCAGGGGAAAGTGATTCAAGAATCTGACCAGTATGACCTCTTCTCTTCCTATACCACATGTCCCGGGCCACCATGATACTTGGTGGGATTTTGTGATTAGTAATACCTTTGTCCAAGGGAGGAAGTGAAATCAGGTGGCAAAACAGACAAAACAAATAATCAAACTTGCAAAGGGGAGCAGCTGGTCCTTTTAAAGCCAGCTACACACCAGGTTCTTCCCAGCCTGCACATGCAGTAGCAAGACCACAAAAACTTTAAGAGGGAGGCAAAACCAAATTTACTTAATAAAAGACAAATGAGACAAGAGTCACTGAGGGGTACAAGGGAACCCCTTTGGTAATTTTACCACACAGTCCAGTCTCTAGTCCAAAGAGCACATGGCTTTAGCAGCCATGTGTGTCACAAAATAGTAACTGCCCCACCCCTTAAACCTGATGAAGGAGTTAAGATGGCGCCGCCACTCCTTCTTCAAAGACACAGCTGCACTCACTGCAAGCCAGAAGAAGCCAAGATGACGTCATAGATCCTTCTTTGAAAGCAGGAGATTCAAATCCAACGAGGAAGACCAGGATGGCATCATCAATTCTTCTCCAAAAGGCACAGCTCCAGCATTCATTCTTTCAGCTCCAACTCCAAAGTGGCCTGGGGTCAGCAAAACTCACTCAATACAGTAACGCAGCAGGCGCTTCAAACATCTCACGTTGGAAACAGCAACACAGCAAACTCTCTTCAGTTCTCCAGAAGACTTCCAAGCTTTGCAGTTTCAAAATTAAACCAAGTTTTCAAGTACCATGTTTCCAAGACAGCTCACACAGCTCACAAGTGTCTCCAACATGCTTCCACTGGCTCCTCACCGACCCAGGCTGGGGATGGAAGCCCACAGCTTGGCTTCCTTCCCTCCCCTGCTGCCCCACATGGCAGCAGCAGCTGAGACCTCCAGCCTCCCTGCTGCTCCTCTCTGCTCCTTACTTCTCCATTCTCCTCTCTGTCCTTTTCCGTTCTCCTCTCTCTGCTCTGTTCTTTCCTCTCCCCAGTTCTTTTCTCTCTACTCTTCTGTTCTGTTCTCTACCGTTCTCTTCTCTGCCCTTCTCTGTCTCTTTCATCTTGTTCTCCTGTATCCCTCTCTCTCTCTCCTCTCTACCTTTCTCTCTCTCTCTCTCATTCTGTCTCTTTCCATGTCTTTTATTCTCTGTCCCCTCCCTGATCCTTTAATCCTCTTTTCTCGAGAGAAGGCTTAACTTCCCTTCTCCAAATCTCCACCCACCAATGCTAACAATAGCTATTTTAATACATCAACACCAGAACTGGGGGCCACAGCCCCCTAACAGAAGAAGAAGTGAGAACAACAGAAAATCCCCAGAGCTATCAAAAGTAGAAAAACTTTATTTTTGGATGACTGATAAAAAGGGAGAATGGTGTTATTCACCCTGAAATAAATGGTGTGGCTGTGGAATACCATCTCAGAGGGAAATCTAAACACTAAGAGAACAGTTAATTACATGTTGGTCAAGCATTTGTGGAGAGACATAAAAAAGCTAAAGCAACACTTATTTTAATTAGAAGATAGTTGGAGAAACTGATCCTAGCAAAGGGCAGATGATAAAGAAATGTCAAACAGGGTAGCTTTAAAAGAGAAATGATAACGCATTGCCGGTGGCATCCAAGCTGATCTCATTGGTAAGAATTTCGTGAGATCAGGAAAAGGAGGGTTTATCCCAAGGGTCTTCCAAGAGTCTCAGAAGGTTCTATATGGCCTTTTTTTCCCCTCAGAGGGTGGTAGCAGGATGAGCACTAGAGGGCTGTTTTTAGGAGGCTATTTTGCTGACCTCGAGCCATTTATGAGGACATTTTGTGGAAACAATAGTCATTTAGAGAAGGAGCCAGCTGAATGGAAAATCTTAGAGTTGGGGGATCACCCCTAATTTCCTAAAGAATCTGGAGTCAAGGAAATGGAATACCTACATTCTAATCTCTCTTATTGGGCTGGATCTGTCAAATCAGGAGTTGATTCCAAGGCAAGCCAAATATATGAATAGATTATTAAAATTGATACATTTGGCCCCCTTGGCCCCCTCTTGATTAAAAACTGAGAGAAGAAACTGAGCTCACAAAGGCTACCATATGTGATCAGCAGGAACTGCTTAGGGTTTGGTGGGAAATTCTGGAAAGTGCTCCTGGTGCTATATGGTTTCCCGAAGATTTCTAGAAAAACCTCCTGAAGCCTGGAATGCCTAAGAACCCAGATATAATAGAGAAATCTCATGTTGTTAGTGCAGTGGGACTAGAAAAGGATAAATATGCATTAAATATGATTTTAATGCATGTAATCATTCAAAAAATCAAATAATTTTAGATGCAATCTAAAATTAGACAAACTAGATTGACTGTTATCACTATTTACTCTCCTCATACCAAATACAGTCTCCATTTTTCTTTGCCACTGCATTTAATCTCTTGGCAATCTGATATTTAATAAGAATGTATTCTAATGTTTGCTTATATCAATTAGTTGCCAGCTCCAGTAACATTATTCCACAATTTTTTTCAGAAGTCAAAATAATTATGAGGACTGAATGATATAAGATGACTAGTTCTGAAATCAGGAGAGAAAACTTAACCTTACAACAGAAGCAGCTGGCCCTTTAAATCCAGTTACTCATCAGGATCCTCCCAGCTTGTGTAAGCAGTAGCAAGACCATACTATCTTAAAAATAGAACAGGTTTATTCACTTCTAAAAAGACAAAATAGACAAAAGTCACTGAAAGTACAAGGGACCCCTTTGGCAATCTTACCGCATAGTCCAGTATTTAGTCCAAAAGGGCTACACATGGGTCCTTCAGCTACAGGCATCTACAAAATGGTGGCTGCCACACCTTTAAGCCAAAGGAAAACCCCAAGATGGGATGGTTGATCCTCCTGCAAAGGCACAGCTATCCACTTCAAGTCAAAATGGCATCATCAATACTCCTTCAAAAGATATAGCTCTAGCTTTCTTTCACTTCGAACTGCCAAGACTCACTTGTACAGCAGCAGCAACCACTTCAGACATCTCACAATGAAAGCAGAAACACTCCAAGTTCTCTTTAGATCTCCAAACAATTCCCAAGCTTCTCAGCTTCAAAATTAAAACAAGTTTTCAAGTACCATGTTTCCAAGTCAGCTTATAAAAGTCACAAATTCTTCAACATGTTTCCCCAAGCTTCTCAACAACCTGGGCTGGGGACGGAAGCCCACAGCATGGCTTCTTCCCTGCTGTCCCACTTGGCAGTGGCAGCTCCAAGGACACCTCCAGTCTCCCTGTTGCTTTTCTGCTCTCTCTTCAGCTTCCTCTCTGTTAAATCCCCTCTCCCTGTTCCTCTCCCAAGAAGGCTTGGTTTCCCTTCTCCAAGTCTCTGTCCACCAGGGCACAATGGCTACCATCTTAATGCAACATTACCGTGCAGGGGCCATCCTCCCCCCTAATTTCACCATAGTACCCCTATCAGTTCTAGCATTGACTAGTCAGGTGACATTGGAAAATTCATTGGATATCCATTCAACATGGATTTAATGATAGTACCTGTTCAACAAGTTGCTGTGAGAATTAAGTGAGGTGACATATGTGACACTGACTGATCTATAAAAGTTGTACTTTCTTTCTGATCCCTGGGGGCTGGACCCCTTTGTTTTTTGGTTGATATATATATATATATATATATATATATATATATATATATATATTTGGATTTTGTACAATACATGATTACATAACTGCTGATCCCCATGGGATTACCCCCACCCCGCCACACCCTCTCTGGTCTCTTTGCCTCCTTTCTTTTTGTTGTTTGTCCATGTTTAGCCCTTTAGACTTTTTTTTTTTTAATCTTCATTGGCCATTCCAAGTGACTTTGGCTTGTATCCCTGCTTCTTGTTTCTTGGAAACTGTTCTTTCTATTGTTTCCTGCCTCATTTTGCTGCTCCATCCCATTATGCTTCAGGTTTTTGGCTTTGGGGACCAAAGCTGCTCCTCGATGGGGACAGCCATCAGCTGATGGTAGGTCTCCTAATCTCCTTTTTAAGAGCTTTGATGTTGGGCCACTGCCATTCTGTAGGCATCCCACCTCTGGCAAAGGGAATGTGCTGTTCCTTATTGACAGCATCTCTGTGCCAGGTTTTTTGGTCATAGCTCCCCAGTGAGTGGTAGGCATAGCTCTTTTATGTTTGTTCTCGCAGTTCATTGCTCTGTGAACTTGCCTTGCTCTTTTTGAGTCTGCCTTAGAGGCATTTGTATTTAAAGTCTTCCTTGCTGTTCCTTGCCTCTTCTGTTTCTGTAGTCCGAGTTTTTCTCGATGTGCTTATTGCTGGTGTGGGCTGCTTGGAGTGGAGGCTAAATGAGAGGGGACTGTGACGAACCCCTCCACCCTCACCCCCCCCACACACACACACACACTGCACTCTGCTAATCTTGACAAGCCTCAGATGTGCAGTGCCCGGGCAGTCCCAGGTGGTCCCCGGAAGCAGCCCCTGGTCACGCCACACCCCCACCACGCAGGGGGGATGAAAGCTGGCTGAGCGATGGGTGCGGCCACCCAGACCACCGCAGGTGTGGGCCAAAACTGGCCCACGTGGCACCACACGAGGTGGGAAGGCCCCTCCTGACCGAACCCTGCAGCTCCATCCCACCTACCATCCAGAGGCAGACAGAGCCAGCGCGTGCAGGTGCAGCAGAGGGTGCAGTCTGGACACCTTTGTGACTCTTCTGTTTGCCAGCCGGCAACCTGTTGAGCTGACATAGCCGAGTGTATTCTCTGAACTCCTCATGCTTCCTTATCCATGTCTTCATTCTTGGACCAAGATATATGCTGTATCTAAACCTTACATATTCCCTAAAATCAACAGTTACCCCATAGCAAAGAACTTTTGCTTCCCACCATTGCAATGAACAGCATTTCCCCAAGTTTTCATCCGCCTCCATTTCATACCCTTCAGCTTTCTCTGTGGCCGCATTTTCGAATGTGGTGACTTTTCTCATCCCCTTTTAGGCCATTCCAAGTCTCTCTCCAGAATCAATCTGTCCTATATAGGATTTATTCTTTCTTCTTTTCTTTTCTTTTTTTTTTTTTGAGAGTTGGTCTCGCCATTTTTGCCCGTGGAACCGCAGGCTCTCATTGCCCAGGGTACCACAGACTCAAGCAATCCCCAGCCTCAGCTTCCCAGGTAGCTGGGATTACAGGCACGCGCCACCATGCCCATCTATTTTTTTGGAACTAGGTCTCGCTACGGGCCCCAGGCGGAACCTGAACTGTGATCCCTAGCCCCGGCCGCTTCATAGGCTGAAGCTTACAGGCACGAGCCACCGTGCCCGGCCTGTCCTATATAGGATTTATCTACTACATTTGCCTATTCCAGTGACTTTCTTTATATTCAACTTGCAGAGAAAAGAGAAAGAGACTGCAGTTAAAAGTATTCAAAATAAAAAAAGAAAAAACGGTCTAGGTACTTGAAGGAAGTTAAGAAATGACTCCATATAGTGATTATATGTAAACTTCCTGGAGAACCAAGCTGTCTCCATCCTCCACTTCATTCCAGGTTGTCCTTCAATTTGAGTACTACAAAAGGGCATGTTTTAAGTTCTTACTAGATGTTAGTTATTGAGTATTTTATGTAAACTCATCTCATTTTTAACTAATTCTGTAAGGAAACACATTTATTATCATCAAACTCATTTTATGCATTTTGAGCTGAAGCTTAGAGAGATGTTCAAGGTCATGCTGTTAGGAAATAACTCAGATATTCTGGATCCAGTGCCTGTTCTCTTAGCCATACTCTACACTCAAGGGTTCAAAGCTACTATGACTTTCAGGCTAAGAGAAAGTAACCAACTAAGACTATCTAGTTTTTCCTAAGACTTTGGACCCTGATCTCTTTCAGGTGCATTTTAATTATCTGGGGAGAAAGAATCTGATAAAGATTAAAATGCTAATACTTTGCTCTTAGAGAACCAAAATTATCTGTCAGAGCAAAGTAATAATACTGAGACTCAACTATGTTATTGTTTTGCATTAGGAACCTTTCTTACTTACTTCTTAAAGTGATCCTTCTCAGTACATATTATATATATATATATGTATGTATGTGCAATATATATAAAATATATATTATATATAATAATATATAAATATAAAATTATATATATAATAACACATTATATATATAGCCATCTTATAACTGAGAAAACTGTCTTATAATAGTTAAGTGACCAAATACTTGGGGTAGGATTTATTTTCTCCCAAGATGTCTAATTATTTCTTTTAGTTTTATAAAAATCAAGTACTACAATCTTTTCCCCTATAGTCTCTGACCTATGTCCATCTTTAATTCCGCATGAAGAGATTAAAATGATAAAGAGATTAAAATGATTCAAGTAATCAATTTCTGATTATCTCAAGTTGCCAAACAAAGCTAACTTATCCCAAGAGCCAAGACCTTTCACCAACAAAAGGAATAAAACAAACATATTATTTTATCTTTCATTATGTGGTTTGTGACTTCCAATGAAAGGAACTCAGCTGTAAAATTAAGAAACAAAAACCAAATGGTTCACAATGAAGTTCTGGAATCTATTCTCTTTAACAGGTAAGAGCGGGGGTGGGGGGGGAGAACTGGGTTAAATAACCTTAAAATTTTTAGAATGGTGATATTCTAAGCAATAGACATGAGAATTATGGATCTGGTCTCAGTTCTGCACAAGCTCATAACTTTATTTCCCTAAGACAGAGTTTTCTCATCTCTACAGTGGAGCCAATAACTACCTGATTTAACCCATCAAATTGCTGGAAGAATTAAATAAGAGAAATTATATTAAAATGTTTTATAATGCATAAAACCTATTTAAGTATATTCTCTGTTATCACCTTTGCCTTTTAAGTCAAATGGGTCAGGGTATATGCTCTAATTCAGTAACTCATTCTACCTGAGATGCTAGTCAGGTCATCTGGCCTCTATGTCTTCCAGTTACATTTAGAAAATAGATGTGGTGAATATTTGTTATTTCCCTAGCCAAGAATCTAATCCCCTTTTCTGTCATCCTAACATTATTCATAATATTCATTCAGGAATCCACTCTTCCCTATGGAATTCAAATATTTTCACTAACTTTACCTTCAGTTCCAATCATGAGTCTTTAACAGAGAATCTAAATAGAGAAAAACTCTGGGTCATGGTTGAGGGTTAGCAGGGAGAGGTATTCCTATCTGGTTTCTCTAGCAGGGAGGGAAAACTTCAGACTCTAAAAATGAAAAAAAATCAGACAGCACAATCTTCAGAAAATGAAAATAAGGAAAAGGAAAAGAACAGTGAATCCAGGAGTAGCCAGGAGAAGCTCTGGGACAAGATTCTGGCAATCTATGACCCCAAACCATTTCAGTGGCTTTTCCTAGATAGACATCTGTACCACTATAACTAGAAAAGGACAAACAGTCATGAGAATCAGGAAAAGGACCTCTTTTTCAAGTTTACCTAACAGAAACAATAAAATTTTCTAAGATAAAGTCAAGTTCTTCAGCTTCTAAGTTGTCATGTCATTTCTTGGCATGAAGAAAGTTGCTTGTCAGTTTCAAACATAGCACTATCATTCCCTCAGTTACTATTTCATGTACTACCCTGTGTGTATCTTTTCTTAAGAAGACCCTCTTGAAAGCAAGCAATCCTCATTAGTGTGTTGTTATGAGGAGGAAAGCATGAACAAAGAGGCATGTAATCCAAAGGTTTTGTTTATGAGAAGACCCAGAGGACTCAGAGGGGCAAGGAAGATTTTAAAAAATGTGTGTGTGACATCCTAGAGGAGATACAATAATCACTGGGTAAGGTTTGTTATACGCTCAAATAACCCGAGGAGAAAATCTCTAGGGCTCACATACAAGGAACCTAGCCAAGCTTCATCTTAAGCATACCCTGAGCAAAATGAAGGTCAAACTAAATAGCACTGGTATGCCACCATATGTTTAGGATCTATTGTTTGTAAGTCACAGTTCATCTTAGATCATCAGAAAAAAATGTGAGATATCTGTCCCTCTGGAGTTAAACATGGAGCAAAATCTTAAAGTACTCCTCAGCAGCCTTGACATGTCATGATACTATGTGCTCCCTGACATGTCATCACACTCTGTGTTTCCAGGCAGTTGGGATGCTCCCATTAACTGATAGCCAAGAGTCATTAAAGAGCTAGAAAAAGTCCTTAGACTATGTTATTTAGTTTCTTGTTTCCATGGACACCATATTATTTGTTTTAAAAGATTTGCTATGACTCTGTATCTTGACTATTGTAAATAGTGCTTCAATAAACATAGGCATACAGGTGTCCTTTTGGATTAGTATTTCGGTATCCTTTGGGTAGATTCCCAGAGGTGGAATTGCTGGGTCAAATGATAGTTCCCCCAAACCGGTGAATGGATCAAGAAGTTATAGTATATCTACACAGTGGAATATTACTCAGCAACCAAAAAGACAAGCTTACAATGTCTGCAGGAACATGAATGAAGCTAGAAGAAATCATACTAGTGGTAATAAGACAGAAAGAAAAAGAGAAATTCCATATGGTCTCAGATATGTGTGGGATATAAGGAAAACAAATGAAAGAACAAGGAAAAGTTCAAACTAACAAACTGACAGTAGAACTAAAGTATAAAGCAAGGGAAGGGGTGGAAGGGTAAAATCAGGGGAGGGATGAGCACAAGAAATTAAGATGGCAGTTCACATGGTGGCTGGAGAACCTCTGAACATACAATGTAAGAAAAGTGTGTGTGTGTGTGTGTGTGTGTGTGTGTGTGTAAAATCAATGAAAAAAATACTTGCTCTGACTGCACATGCTTTAGTGTTTGGACTTCTGCATTTTACAGTTCCAGTGTGGCTAAGAATTCACTTTCGTAGTTCAGATGAATTTGCTAACCCTCTCCCACACTGTTTCAGCTTTTGTTCTACACAGAAGCCACCTGGGAAATATACAAAGCGATTGATGTTTGGATCTCATTTCCAGAAATTCTGTTTTAATTGGTTGAGCCTGCAGCCTGGGCCCAGACCTACTATGAAGTTCCCCCAGTTTGAGGATAAGATCTCTCTACAGCTCTGTTACTCAAAGTGTGGCCTGAGGTGGAGAGCTTGTTAGTAATGCAGATATCAGGTGACATCCTGGTTCAGAGACTCAGAGTCTCCCCTTTACTAAAATCTCTGGGAGACACACAGGCATATTCAGCGGAAAGCAAAGGAAACCTTCCCTCTGTTCTGCAGAGTGAACTGCAGTACTTTACTTCCTGAATGTACATTAGAGTTATTCAGAAAATCTTCAAAAAAATCCTGAGGCCTGGATCTTCCTTCCAGAGATTCTGATAGAGTATCACACAGGCATGACTTTTTCATTTTTTTTATAGCTCCCCAAGGAATTTTAATATAAACACAGAGATGAGATCCACTATTATAGTAAAATACTGTTTCTTCCTTTAATTTAATGACCTTTGGTAAAATGCAACCTTTCCTGTTAAGACTTTGGTTCTTGGAAGAGATGACACTTTAGTCTATTTTTCTGCAGTGATTATTAGTTTGCAAAAGTTAAAAAGCCGATTTCCAGGGTCTCACCTCCATAGTTTCCTTTGGTGATCCTGGAATCGGGCCCAGAATCTGTATATTTTTTACAAGTCTTCTGTGGAATCTGATGTGCATGGTCCATTTATCACATTTTGAGAATGACTGCTTTATACGATTCTTTTTGGCAACTATACCTCAAAGAAGCTAGCAAATATCATATGAGAAAACCCTATCCCACAATTGCCAGCTAGATCAGAGAAGTTTTTGCAGACTTGAACATAGGATGGGGCATGCAGAGAGGAGTTTTAGAGAGTCAAAATACATGCTGCCAATTGAAAAGTCAAGGATTTCTATTAGGTAGAACCTAAAGTGTCCCTGGGGCCATCAGCTGGCAAACAGAAGCCTCTGGGATGGGGGAGGGGTTGGGAGTGGAACTCAGGCAATAGGGATCAAACTTAGGAGAGAGAAGAGTGCTGTCCTTGGTAATAACAGAACCAGATGTGGTGAGGGAGAAAAAGAGAGCATGTCAGGGTTCAAGGTGAGGGTAAAGAAAGCAGCGATACAGACTTATCAAAAGATGATCTCTGAAGGTGACAGAGAGAAGAAACTGTGTGGTTCAGTTCTCATGAGCCAATAGCAAAGATCAAGGTCTGCATGTGTAAGCTGCTTCAATCTGATTAATTCTAAGTGAACCTCTCAGTGGGCACCATTTTGAGTGCCCTGAGTGATGGGTCACCAGCTGGGTTTGGATTGCTGTTTACCAGAGTTTCTGAAGTTTTCCCTTTCTTCTCTTAAACCACTGGAAGAAACCCAATGTCTAGGAATGCATCTTGCCTTTCGCACACAGAAGTGTGTGAAACTCCGCTCATAGAATCTTTATCAATCCAATGATATTTTGAATCACTAGGCAACATCACAAATCAGCAAGTAAATGCACACCTAACCCACTATGAGACAGTCCCTCCCACCTGTGAGAAATGGTCATCATCAAAAAGCCAGGAGCTAAGAAGTGTTGGTGACAACGGGAATTGGTGACTATTCACAGGTGATATGATGGCAGGAGAACTATGAGTACTGCTGAAATTGGGTCGAAAGGGGCAAAAGCCTCCAACCAACAAGTCACTTTTAAAATGCAGCTTTTGTCACTCAGGTTCCCTCAGGTCTGCACTAATCTAAGAGGCAGCAGCCCCGGTCACCCCCAGCCTGCCGTTCTGTCATCCAACTCCACACCATCTACTTCACTGCCAGCCACTCTCCTACCATGGCTCCTTGCCACCTCCAGCTCACTCTTTCAGGGGGCCTCCCCCTGCAGGCCACGTGGGCCTGTTCTCACAGTCTGCCATTCTTGTCTCTCTTCTTTTCTTCCTTCTCTCTCTCCTCACTCCTCCCTTTTTACATGCCCTCTCTTCCCGCTTCCCATTTTCTTTCACACAGGGTCTTTCTCTCACTCACCAGGGTATTTTGGCATCAATACAAGTTTCAACTGCACCACTACCCTGTGTCATTACAACAGTGTAGAAACAATTGAATTACAATTTAAAAAAAATAAATTTTGCAAACAAAAAAGAAGTGATGGTGAGACTGTGCAGAAAAGGGAAACTGTGCACTATTGGTGAGAACAAATATTGGGACAATCACCATGAAAAACAGTATAAAATTTCCTAAAAAAATTAAAACTTGAACTATCATATGAAATAAAACTCTGAATGATGATTTCTAACATCAAGAAAATCTTAGGCCAGGCACGGTGGCTCGTGCTTGTAAGCTTCAGCCTATGAAGCAGTCGGGGCTAGGGATCGCAGTTCGAGTCCTGCCTGGGGCCCGTAGCGAGACCTAGTTCCAACAAAATAGCTGGGCGTGGTGACGCGCGCCTGTAATCCCAGCTACCTGGGAAGCTGAGCCTGGGGATTGCTTGAGTCTGTGGTACCCCGGGCAACAAGAGCCTGCGGTTCCACAGGCAAAAATAGGAAGACCTAGTCTCAAAAGAAAAGAAAAGAAAAGAAAAGAAAAGAAAAGAAAAGAAAAGAAAAGAAAAGAAAAGAAAAGAAAAGAAAAGAAAAGAAAAGAAAAGAAAAGAAAAGAAAAGAAAAGAAAAGAAAAGAAAAGAAAAGAAAAGAAAAGAAAAGAAAAGAAAAGATCTTAGAAGAGAGTCACTTACCTACTGGAGGTCTCTCTTGAGTCCATGCTCCTGTAATACCAACTTGAACTCATAACTGAGCCAGGTCTTCCTCCATCCTTACGCTGTGTGCTGTTTAGATTGTAGCCAAGATTCTGCCTATGCTTCCTCTCTGAAGGGCACATAGGCCAGATGCTCCTCATTGTCAGTGTGATCCCCACTTCTGAATTCCACTTCTACCTCTCCCACCCCTGAGGCTTCTAGATGACATTATGACCCCTGGGACATTTCATTTTAACTCTGCAGTTGGTATCATGCATTATAACTCCCCGAAACTCCTCTCTGTGTGCCCCATCTGATGTGCATGTTTGCACATCTTGCCTGGTCTAGATGGCAATTGTAGGACAGGATTTTCTCCTCCCTCCCTATTTTTCCAGCTCCACTGAGGTAAGACAACCAAATAAAAATTGCATCTATTTATGAAGCACAATGTGATAACATAATATAGACACACAGAGTGAGATGATCGCCACAATCAAGCATATGATGTATCTCTCACCTCCCATTGTTTATATGTGTGTATGTTGAAAATATTTTAGACCTAGCAAATGTCAAGGATACAATAAAGTGTTGTTTCCTACAGTTGCCATGGAGAGTAGGGTCTCAATACTTATCTTGCCATTGAAAGTTTACATTTTCTGATCATCATTTCCCATTTCCCTTACACCCCACACCAGCCAACCCCACCCTGCTCTCTGCTTCTGTGAGTGTGGATTCACTCGATTCAACATGTAAGAATTCCTCCTTATATTCTTAGTCATGGCACCCTGACTGCATTTTCTGCATTTCCTGAATTTTCTGCATTTTCTGGCTTCAGGCTAGAGCCCCCATGGCACTCACTGTCCCAGTGTTCTCAATGCCCGGGACCTGAATATTTGCCGGGGGACACAAGACATTAGCAGAACGAGGTAAAACCAGTCTCAGTTGTCTGGACCACTTAAGGAAATGAAATCCCAGCAGGATCCTGATTTTCCTCCCTAATTACCTTCCTCCTTTCCCTTAGGCATGTGTTCCCTTAGCAGGATCCTACTTTATAAACTTTCCTTTGTCCTAACTTGGGTGTTAAGTAAACACCTGGGAGCAATAGCCTATAGCTTTAGAGGGCTTTTGCAGCCCCCAGCAGGTCTTCTGACCTGACAACTTCTGCTGATGTTAATTGGACTGCAGGTGTCTCACTTTCTGCCTGGAGGAGAGATTGGGACAGTGCGGCTGTGCCTGTCGATCTCCTGCCAAAGGAGTATTTGGAGCTCCTGTTCAAGGAACTGCTATGAATGAGCACTTATTCCTAGTGAGTCTCCTGAGGTAAGCAGGTGTTTATTTTATATACATTCAAGGACTTGTTTCTCCATGATCTCCAGTTTCTGAAATGGAGAGGTAAAAGGACAAACACAAGAAAAATATTGCTATAATGAGACTAATCCCATTTTTGAACCAGACTAAGACCGTTCAAGTCACTGATCAAATGGAGCCAAAGCTGATGCTATAGATACATGTTATTAATCCTCTTCAACAAGGTAAAGTTAAAATCACCCATACTAAGAAAATAATGCTGAAATCTGGAGCTCCTTGGGGTCTCTTGGTCTCTTTCTATCACAACAGCCCTTACCTCTCCTGAATCTGAATGACTCCATTGCTCTGTCAAACATCATTATTACTGAAAAAGAAATCTCAGGCAAACAATTAGAGAAGGGAGTCTTTTATTTCTCTAACAGCATGCTTTCATCCTCATTTCTATGGTGGAATGATGCTTTCGGCAAAATATTACTGGACAAAGTAATGCAGAACATAGAGTCAAAAGGTTTGTCTGCTTTCCTCTTGTTGGATGAAGCTGAGAATTCATTTTTTGAATATGTATTGGCATTGGGATGAATGCCCGGCTATATATATATACACACACACTTTTTTTTTGAGACTAAGTCTCCCTATGTTGCCCGGAGTAGTCTCAAATCCACAGATGCAAGTGATTCCTAGCCTCAGCCTCCAGGGTAGCTAGGATTATAGGCCCATATCACCGTGCCCAGCTCCTGAACATATGATTTGTTAACCAAAGAGTTTAGAGCATGAAATGTGTGCTCTGTTAATTCCATCAAGACAAATGCTTAAACCAAGACTATTCTAAACAAGATGGGAGGTAAGGTCACCTTCATTTTTGAGCACTTTCTATTCACCTTGTATAAGAATAGAAGGTGTCTTGAAGAGGGAGGAGAGCAACCTGCATCTCCAACTGGTGTTGACTTCATCTGCTCTCAAAATATGAATGGAATTTGGTAAAACCTTATGATTTTTTTCAAGTAAAATAAAAGGTATGTGCTCAGTTCATTCAACCACTGGTTTTTCTGAGGCTTTCTTTCTACCCCAAATAGGATCCAGTTTCTCCCTTGTGTGTGTGTGTTTGGTGTTTTTTGTTTTTTGTTTTGAGACTAGGTTTTGCCATTTTTGCTCACGTTGCCTGGGGTACCACAGACTCAAGCAATCCCCAACCTCAGTTTCCCAGGTAGCTGGGATTACAGGTGCACACCACCACGCCTGGAACTAGGTCTCACTATGTTGCCCCGGGTGGGACTCTAACTGCCCTCTTCAGTCCCAGCCACACTGCACAGGATATTACTTACAGGCACGCGCCACCATGCCTGGCTTTCTCCCATGTGTGTTTTAAGGACAGGTTTTAACAGGTAACTCCATACTTAATTGCACTGATATATTATGAGCAAATCACAGAGACTAAGTCTTTAAAAAAAAAATACTGCTCTCCCTGGAAGAAGACGAGGAAATGTCTGTCTCAACACTCAAAGAAGCATTATATGGATGATGGAAATCTATTTTAAATAGCTCAGTGAGACAAAATATCAAAAAAAAATCATAGAGATATGCATATATATTCAGTTTTAGAAGCACTTAGGTATATAGTTGGTATCAATGCATGGTTTCATAGATGAGTAATTATAGCTTAGAAATAAATTGGCCCACTTTATCACAGTTGATTTGCACAACTGGCTTACAGAGTTTAACTATCCTGACTTTACAGCTGAGAAAATTAACTACATCATATAGACAAAGAATGGCATTTGAAACATCAAGTTGCAAATCCTTTACTCTTAGTGTAAATCAATAACTCGCTACAAATGTTTATGGGATAATGATTTCTAAACAATATTCCCTTATAGCTTTCATTTTAAATTTTTTGAAGTGTTTCACCTCTACTTATTCCTTATACTATATAATGCTGAGTTTTAAGTAGATGTACCAAGTAGATGTTGGAGTCACCAAAATAAATAAAATTTCCCCTAGGCTTTATTCATTTCACCTGGAAATTGAATGCATGACACAGACAAAGAATTAGTCCAAATATGTCATAAGAAATAGAAAAGAACACAAAGTCCACGTTTTGGAAATCAAAGGAGGTATCCCAAGGATATGATGTTTGAAAGCGATGGAAGTTTGTCAGGAAGACAAACTGTGGGTGAACTCATGACTTGGGTCAGGGACTAACAAATCATGTGAGAGCAACAAGTTGTAAGCAGTGGGAGCGAAGGATGTGTTTAGGAGAGGATGCTGGCCCAGGATGAGAGCCTGGAAATTGAAATGTTTTCTATAGGTTTCAAGTGCCAGTGAAAGAAGATGAGAGGGGACACAGAAAGACACGTGAGGAGCAAAGGCTTGGTGAAAGATGACCAGAATGTGAACTCAAGAGGAAGAAAAGAAAAACAGCCAGGATATGCGTTTAAAAGGAAAATACAGGCAGAAGATATAGATGAGATATAGTGTTAGTAGGATTTGGAGTCTGGATGTGGGAATGAGGAATAAGAAGAACATAGGTGTAACTTCTTTGTTTGGTGAATAAGTCTCATGAACCAAGACAGGCATTTAGGGGTACTAGCAGATTGCTGAGTGACACTAAGAAGCTCAACTTTATACATAATTTATACATTCTGAGTATAAGGGTCCTAGATCAAGCGACAAGACCTAGAAAGAACTAGCAATTCACTCCTGCACCTCCAGAGAAAATTCTAGGCAGTTAATACAGTTTGGGAATGTTTAGTGTGGGGTCATTGATGGGAGTAGAGGTGGGGAAAACCCCTCATCTATTTAGTTATTGAAGAAGGGGAGAGTCCCTCCATGAGGAGAAGGGTAAGGATTTATAAACAAAAGTTTAACTATCATGCTTTCTTTTATTAGTAAGCTAATTGGTTGGAAGCAGGTTTTAAACAAAGGATAGCAAATTTTTTTCCTCACTTGTTTCATTACGAAATATACATGTAAGCTGGGCGTGGTAGCCCATGCCTGTAGTCAAAGTGCTGGAAAGTAAGAGGCCTGGGATCACTTGAGTTCATGGGTTTGAGACTACCCGGGCAACACAGTGAAACCTGGTCTCAAAAAAGGAGTCAGGAGCAGTGGCAGGCACCTATAATCCCAGCTACCTGGGAGGCTGAGGCTGGGGATCGTTTGAGTTCCACAGGATAGGGACTACCCCAGAAAACATAGTGAGACCTAGACTCGAAAAAAAAAAAAAAGGAAATATACATGTACCTCCACTGCATTTTTCCCTAAACTTAAATCACATATAAAGAATAACAAGTTTGGAGGAAACCTATCTTCCATGATGTCAAGCTGATGAATAAGTGCTGCTTTCTTGCAAGGAAATTAGTGCTAGGAGAAAGGGGGCATCATTCTAGAAGCCTCATAGGACTGACATCCAAGTTTCCTGCTGGCTCTAACACACCCTCTGAGATCACACCATTTCATTTGCCTTCCCATGCACTTGTGTCTAAACAGCTTCCACCCATCTATCCCTTCCACCCTTTCTATCCCTTTCAAATATCAGACGTAGATGTCCCCATGGCCAGCCAGCAATAAAGCCAAAGTATGACTGAAATCTCAACTTAGCTCTGGGAAACAGACCACATAATAAGGAAAAGGGAGGAAACTTCCCCAGTATTCTGCAGTGAAGTCACTTTTGGCTCTGTTCTGATTGTAAAAATGGCCTGAGAGACTGGATCTCATCATTTAAAAAAAATAGCTTACTACAGCATGAATATGATTCTGACCTTTGTGACCTTGGTCAGGTTATGAGCTGAAATGTTCCCCCACCAAGTTCTGACCTCTAGAGCTGCTGTATGTAACAGGACTTGAAGACTGGGTCTTTAAAGAAGTGAAATTAAGCTAAAATGGACCATGATGGTGGGAAACTTGATATGATTGGTGTCCTCATAAAAAGAGGAGGCTTGAACACAGATCCACAAGGAGGACAGACCATGTGAGGACACAGCAGGAGAGTGGCAATTTGCAAGCCAACAAGAGAGAATAAATCAGACTACTGTTGTCTTGAACTTCCAGCTTCCAGAAATATGAGAAAATAAATGACTGACACTGAAACCACCCAGTCTGTGGTACTTTGTTATGCAGCCATAGCAAACCAATACAGGCAATTATTAAATGTCAATGCATAAAATATGTGGCAGTAGTTTCCCAAGATGAAAGTAAATGGGAAAAAAAAACAAATTTGTTTTGCAATGAAGACTGTTGATGCACAACTGTATTCTGTAAAATGAATTCATGTAGTTCAAGTGCTGTGGAAGTTTAACCATCCCAAATGAAGTTTGTGATTACTTGAGTATCACACCATCTTTGCTTTAGTACTCACTGATGAGTAAGGTTTCAGTACTTTCATCCATTATGTGACTCAGATGGGACTTGTCTTTTTCTATTGCATCTCAAGATAGAGCAAACTGCTCTGGGCAGATTTTGTTGAGCTGATTCTGCAAAACTCTTAATATTTGAAGCTCAATATGGCTCTTCAAAAGGAGAAAGGAAAAATTGTGAATAATACCATTATGTTCCAAGTTCATTTCCCTCCCATCTTTTCCCCATTCAATTTGCCACCAAGTCATTTGAAATAGCTCTCACATCTGTTCTCCCCAACCATACTGAGAGCCATTGCCTTTTTTCAAAACTTTCTAATTTCTGGTCCATTCTATCATCCATCCAGCAATATGTTTTTGTAGAGAACAAAGTGTTGTTTATTGCTGGTCATGGTGAAGGAGCAGAGACACTTGAGTAGAGTCCTAGCTCTGACACTTATGAATTGCATGTCTGCACCCAAATCTAAGCCTCAAGTCTTCGTGATTAAAAGAGAACAGTAGCAGTACTTTCCTCCAGGGCTGTTGGGGAATTAGTGAAATAACAAGGGGGAAAAAATGGCACAGCACATAATAAAGTGCTCAGAAAATCTTGGGGCTGGAGAGGTGGGAAAAAATAAAGTACTCAGAAAATTTTAGGTAGACTATCATCTTATAAAATTCATGCTTAAGAATTATATCTTACAAAAGATCATGCTATTCTCTGCATAATTCCAACTAAAATTTTCTCAGTTGTCACTCTCTCGTAATGTGTATTATGAAAACGAAAAGTTGCATCTTCTTTTACAAACCTTGCAGGCCTTGTCTGCACAAGATTGCACAATGAAGGAGTCAATGCTCCTGATTTGAAAACCCTGGGCCTATATGACATTTCTCAGGTCCCCATTATGATCCATTTGTCCTTTTTTTAAAAAAAAAAAATCATGCCGTATCATCTTTATTTAAGCATCAAGACTGTTCCATCCATGTCACCTAGTAAGCACTTCAGCCACTGCTCTGTTTAGCTACCAATCTCTTGTCTCTTTCCTCAGTTATGGGGATGCAGATACCTTTTCCACAGGGAAGAAAAATCCATGGTTTGTTGTCTTTTCTCATAACAAAAATGTTGGAGAGATGGGTGGTAAAGCTGTTGCCATTGGCATCTTTCACATGGACCACATCAAAAGAACCGGGGTGTCTCTCTCTGTTTGTGATCACACCAGTTCTTCCCAGGTTAGCACCTCCAGTTACCATTCATAGATTATCAGTGTCAAACTTGATGAAATCTGTAATCTTGCCAGTTTCCAAATCAATCTGAATGGTGTCATTCATCTTGATGAGGGGATCAGGAGAGCGGATGGATGGTACAAGCATCATGGGTGACCAGATGAGGAATTCCTTTGGTGCCCACAAATATTTTTCTCACTTACACAATTTGTACTTTGCCTCCTCAGGTGTAATGCGATGACAGCAAAGCGACCCTTTGTATCATATTTCAGAGGGAAATTCTCTCCAGTTTTGTCAATGCTGATGACATCCATAAAGCCAGCAGGGTAGGTTATATCAGGGTAGGTTATGTCAGTTTGAACCTTGCCATCAATCTTAATGAACCTCTGCATGCAGATCTTCTTCACTTCATCTCCTGTTAGAGCATACTTAAGCCTGTTCCTCAAAAAAATGATTAAAGGGAGACATTCTCTCAGCTTGTGAGCACCGGTGGATGGGCAAGGAGCAAACACCCCAGTCAGTTTATCCAGCATCCAATGGTTTGGAGCTGCCACTCGCTTCAGATGCTTCTTGGCATCACGAGCCATGGCTGCACTTGGCACAAAAGAGACCGAGTTCTTTCTTAAAGCTCAGAAATCCTTCAGTGGCCTCTTCTGGGTCATGAGATGAAGCTTAAATGCTTCACATGGTCCACAGAGCCCATACTAAGTGCCTCCACCTCCGTATTCTCATACCCAGCACTCAGGCCAGCACAGGGCCTGGAAAATGGCAGATGCTCAGCAATGGTTTGCTTAATGGGAGGGGTCCCTAAAAAACACACCTGGTGAAAGGCTGGCTTCTCCCCAACAGCATTAGCCTGTCACAGCAGCTTTCTAGGCCTGCCATAACATGTGACCATACATGTTGAGGCCTAAAATAACAATTAATTATCTTGAAAATGGAACTACCATTTGACCCAGGAATTGCTCTCTTGGGGATCTACCCAAAAGAGATCTCAATGTGGGTACAAAGGGACACCTGTGCTTGGATGTTTACCGCAGCACTATTTATAATTGCAAGGACATGGAAGCAACCTAAGTGCCCCCAAACAGATGACTGGATGAAAAAAATGTGGTATATATACACGATGGAATATTACTCATCAATTAAGAATGACAAATTTGACGACTTTATGACAACATGGATGTACTTAGAAGAAATCATACTAGCAGAAGCAAGTCAAAAAGAGAAAGAAGTCAAATGGTTTCACTAATATTTGGGATATAGTGAAAAAATAAACAAAAGCCATGAGGAAAAAACAAAACATGCTAAGCACCAAACTGAAGCACACAACTATGGGCAGGAGGGAAAGGGGGGATTTGGAAGGGAGGGAGGGGGGTAAATCCCTGGTATTGCAATGATGTGAAATTTATATATAAATTATTAAAAACGTAATCATCTTATGCATTTAATGGTCAAAAATCTAAAAGTTGAGCTCTTTAAGCATATATTACTAGTTTGGAAAACTCATACATGAGTTTGACAGCTTTCTGGTACTCAAAGACATGTCTACCTTTAAGCACTGACAGGGCGTGTATCCTCTAGAAGTTCAAGGAGAGAATCCCTTAGTTTCTGGCCTCTCAGCCTCATCAACTCTGACTGATGGCTGCATCACTCCAATCTTCACCTCTGTTTTCACATGGCCTTCCACTTCCTGTCTCTTCTCCATTTGTGAATCTCAATTTTTCCTCTCTTATTCATTCATTCATTCATTCATTCATTCATTCATTCATTCATTCATTCATTTATTTATTTATTTATTTATTTAGAAACTAGGTCTTGCTATGTTACTGGGGTAGTCCCGAATCCACAGACTCAAGTGATCTCCAGTCTCAGCCTTCCAGGTAGCTGGGATTATAGGCATGTGCCACCACAGCCAACTATTTTTTTGAGACTAGATCTCACTATGTTGCCCAGGGTAGGCTTTAACCTGCGGACTCAAGTGATTCCTAGCCTCAGCGTCCCAAGGCTGGGATTACAGGTGCATGCCACCACACCTGGCTCCCTCTCTTCTCTCTTATACCAGTCATTGGATTTAGAGCCCACCCTAAAATTAGGATGACCTTATCCTGAGATCCTTAATTTAATATTTGCCAAGTCCCAACTTCCAAATAACTTCTTATTGACAAGTATTGAGGGTTAAGAGTTGGAATATCTTTTGGGAGGGATACAATATAACCCATTATACCTGTCAAGGGTAAGGGAGGTCATGGAATGAGCAGTGACTAGAACATGAGCAATCTGACCGTGCTCAGGAAGGAAATATGATTTCGTTTGCAGGTCAGAGATCAAAGCTGTGTGGGTACTGAGCATGCCATCTGGCAAGATCCTGGAGTCAGCTTAGGGGCTCAGGGGAGCAGGGCTTCCTGCCCAGCTCTCCTGTTTCAGATCCACGTGTTAATGGTTTTTTTGTTTGTTTGTTTCCATCCTATAAAGAGTATTTATTAATAAGGCATGGCTTATTAGAGAGAATCATGTAAAGCCCATAATTCATCTTCTCCCTCCCCCAACCCCCAATTAGGTTCTAGAATTTTTTTTAATGGGTAAGATTTGTATTGATTATACAATTTGTATGCTGCTTTTTTCTTAAACCTCAAAATCAAAATAGTTTCCATTACTTCAACATATTCTCTCAAAATCATTCATCTTCATCTATGTAAATTTTATTTTTATGTTTTCCAAAATTACACCTATATATAATGTTACAAAAAGAAGAATTACAAAGCCAACAAAATGAAACTGGCAATCCCAGCTCTCTCCCATTTCCTGTTCCCCAAAGACACCAAAATGCACTACTAGTCATCAAATTCTTTACTATTACACTTTCAAAAAAAACGTTTCATTTTCAAATGTCTTTCATAAAGCAGTACAAAGTATTAATTTCACAAAATCTTGATATTGCTTAATATTCTGTATGAGGAATTTGGCAGCTGCTTCAAGCTTGATGCATGCCAACATAGCATGTTTATCTGGAAGAAAAACACTTGTGCCATTCAAATCTCAAGTTGAACTAGCTACTTTTGTGTTTCATGGACTATAACTTGCACTAAAAAGCAAGCTGAACGACAAATATTCTTATTCAGGTTTACATGTCTGACAAGCATCTTTTTGAAAATTAAAAAAGTGAGTCTGTCACTTCAAGGAACCATAAGTGTTTGCTGTCAATTATAAAAGCCGAGGTTTCAAGCATATATTACAATTTTGGAAAACTCATACACAAACTTGATAGCTTTCCAGTAGTCAAAGTATTTCTACCTTCAAGTTATCTAAATTCTTTTTCTGAAATGGGTACTGCTGTGAGTGGTTGTGATGCTTCCACATTATATAATAAAATATGTCAACAATTGAAAGATCTACATAACTAATGAACCAATATTTTACTGAGTGTGTAAAATATCCATTCAAAGTATAAAATAGACCAATACATTTTTCATGTAATTGAGTAGGAAAATTATTTTGTACAATTTCAGTTTTCACATTGCAATTTACTTTCAAGAAATTATCATTTGTCATTTAGTATATCAAAGGAAAACAATTTCTGAAATTTTTGCTAAAGCACTGCTCCTTTTTTAAATTAATTATCTGGACTTCATGTATACTTCAATCAAAGCAACATCAAATAAAGGAACACATTTGAGAATCCAGTAGTCTTCTAGTAAGTCAGAAATTAGGAAATTTGCAATAGTGTACAGTTCCTTATATCATTGTTTGCCTTGGAAAACAAGATCACTTTGAATTAGAATACATTACCTATATTAACATGTTTATTACATGTTTATTACAATGTTTATTACAATTATATTTAAATGAATTAATACATAATTTAAACTTCATATTGCAAAATTTGGTCAGTTTTCACAAAAATGTATTTCTGTTAATGTAATCAATTTATTATAGCTATTTAAGCAAATACTTAATTTTTCTTGGTTCCATTTTCTAATATGGCAAATTTACCCATAGACATGAAAACTAGTTGAAGTCCTCAATCATTTTTTATAATTTAAAGAAATCCTGAGTCCATCAATTTGAGTATCCTTGCTTTAGATAAGCTCCTAGTCTGCATGACTAACAGTAGCTCTCTGGTCAGGTCCATGGGGGAAAGACATAGAAGTGATTTAAAAACAATGACTTTCTTAAAACCAACCCAGAAGTTTTCACACATGATTCTCACTAACATCTCATCCAACACCCAGTCACATGACTACGTTAAGCTGCCAGAGAGGCTGGGAATTTTGATCTCAGTCTAGGTGGCCAGAAGAGAAGAACTAGAGTTGGGTATAAGGGACAGGGGCCATTCAAAGACAGAATTCTGTGATTGGTTTGAAGGTGGTTATAGTACTGTGGCCAGCACTCCATGGCTGAGGTTTATGTGGACTGTATCCAGGCAATACAGGAGACTGTGAGCTAATGGTCCTTTGATCCGACAGGCTCAGCAGAGCCTGACTTGGAACTTGGCATTAGAATGAGTGTAAGAGCAGATGTTACATAAAATCCCCTTATATAACAGCTGAGTCTGAAGGCCAGCCAAGTGGGCGAGGACATGAGGACAAGTACCAATGGCACCCATATACTTAATGGATTGAGGGTCCCAGGACTGATTTCAGTTTTATTCCTAGTATGAACTTTATTAAGAATATCAAGGTCGCAGGGCATGGTGGCTCATGCCTGTAATTGGCAGCCTATGAAGCCGCGGCGGGAACCAGGAGTCCTGCCCAGGGCAACATAGTGAGACCTAGTTCCGAAAATTAGCTGGGCATAGTGGCACACATCTGTAATCCCAGCTACCTGGGAAGCTGAGGCTAGGGATTGCTTGAGTCCGTGGTATCCCGGGCAACATGAGTCTGCGGTTCCATGGGCAAAAATAGCGAGACCTAGTCTCAAAAAAAAAAAAAAAAAAAAAAAAAAAAAAAAAAAAAAAAAAAAAAAAAAATCAAGGTCTATGACTTTTAGTGGTGGCATGAAGGAAACGTGAGTGGAGAGTGGACCCTTGTCATAGTATCTATATACTTGAAATGCAGGGGTTTGTGGCTTGAGTATACAGAATTACTTACTTCTAACACAAATTCTATGTGTGCTTATTAATGTAAAATCAAAATATTTACAGTCTTATAAATTTGATGATCCCTAAGACTCTACTGTTGTAGTAATAGTTTCTGCCTCACATAAAGGTAAAAAGAAGAGGAAGTCAGAGCTGGAACCCATCTTGGCAGGGGGGTAGGGGATATGGGGGGATGGGGAAGGCCCAGAGGTTTGGTAAGGACTCCCTTCTGAAGGTCAGTAGTCCAAGGATGTCTCAGCTTCCAAAGCAGAGCTCATCCGGGTTCCCTCTTTATATATCCTGATTCCCAGGGGATATCATCGAGAGGTGACATTCCACAAAAGAATCTTTAGCTCCAGCAATATAACCCTGAAATTCCAGGCACCTAGCATAGACCTCAGGCCAGAGTAAGCGTGCGTATAGCTCAGGTAAACATACAATAATTGGGGCAAATTGACTATGATTTCCCTCACCTGGACTTTATTTTGCTATTTCTATGACAAGACCTTAGCAACAAATTAAAAGTCAATCAAATATTAAAGGAGGGCAAATTTGAAATCTTCATGGGAAACTAGAGATATTTACTATTACGTGTATATACACATAGAGGGGGGAAAATATGAAATTTCTTGGCTGCTTTGGGCCAGGGGCAAACATCCAGTTGCTTTCAATTATTTGAGAAGCAGGAGAGTCTGTTTTGACAGCCCATCTCCACGTATAATTTAAATTCCATGATTCAGGAAGTTTCATTAGACAGAGCAGCAATGCCCTGTACAAATTTGTTTCATCAGCAATTTCTCCAATTAGAGAATCTTTAATATGCCAGGAAACCTTCTAGTCCTCAGGATGCAAATTATATAAAAATCTCACGGAGTTTCTTTTTATTCCATTTCCTCTTTAATATAAATTTGTCCATATTTGATTAGTTTTAAACAAAATAAATATTTTAACATATCTCCCCTCTGAATATAAAGTAACATGAAAATTTTTTAAAGTGGCCATCTTCACTTTTTCATTCTGTGATTTAAATTTTTATTTTCTTTGAGTCATTTCAGAGATACCAAAGCATCTGTTTTCAATATGTTTTTAGTAGATTTTCCTACCACATTTTTAAGCACTACATCTGCTTATTGATTCATCTAGAAATGGTGTCTGATTCTTTTAAACTTTAAGTATGAAAACAGAGGAAATGACTACATTATTCAGATTTAGAATTCTTTATTATTTACATACATAGTTGTAGGTATTTACATGGCATCTTTTGATATGGTAAAAGATTAAAGACATGCATGAGTATTTCAGATACGGACTAGTTCTAGTGAGAAAGGGAAAAGAAAAAGTACAATGGGTATCAGCTTTATCGTTAGTTTTCTTTCTTTAAAGACTATCTGAAAGAATTATGAAAAGTTACTGACATCTATTACATCTGGTGTAGGGTGCAGAGAAGAAGATACAAGAACTGCTATAAGAACAGTCACAAAACTGACAACAGGACTAAAGCATACAGCAAGAGATGGAAGAAGGGTGGAATTAGAAGAGAGGTGAGCACAAGCAATCAAGATGATGGCTTATTGGTGAAACAATTGTGGGATAACTACAGGCTATACAATGATGTAAAAAAACCTTACGAATAAAGCTAATGCTAAGTTTGTCTGCGCTCTAATGGTTAAAACATGAAGAAAAAAACTATCATAAAACAGAAGGTGGCTCGTGCTTCAGTCTATGAAGCGGCTGGGGCTAGGGATCGCGGTTCGAGTCCCGCTCGGGGCAACACAGCAAGCCCTAGTCCCCAAAAATAGTGGTGGTGCATGCCTGTTAATCCCAGCTACCTAGGAAGCTGATGCTGGGATTGCTTGAGTCCGTGGGGCCCTGAGCAACATGAGTTTGCGGTTCCCATGGGCAAAAATAGTGAGACCTAGTCTCAAAAAAAAAAAAAAAAAAAAAAAAAAAAAAAAAAAAAAAAAAAAAAAAAAAAAAAAAAAAAAAAAAAAAAAAAAACTAAAACACTTTACAAATACAAGTAATTGCAAGCTATTGTGGAAATGGACTGTATAATAAGAGATCCGAGTACAGAAAATAAAATAGAACATGAAAAAAATAAAACAAAAAATGTATTGAAAGGGGTTACTGGAAATAATTTTTTTTAACTTTTTCATAGCAAAAAATTAAAAGAAATCAATAGAATTCCCCCCAACTACTCAGAGAGGAGCGGAAGTAAAATGAGTAAGTATTTCATACATGTGATCACATTTAACACTTTGAATAAATTTCAGAGTTACTGACTGAAGGTTGCATGGCTAATTGGTGAATAGCTAGTTTCAGTTTCATTCTCAAACATATACTTTCTCATTATTCTACAAAAGTAGTCCATTTCTGGAATGAATTCTCATGAACTAAGAACAATTTGCTGGCTAAGAGTAGGTGATGATTATATATCTGGTTGCAGAACAAACCTATTGATGAAATCTACTCATTCATCTTTGAATTTTGGAAATTATATAAGTGTGAGAAAAAATTAATTCCAATATTGAAAATGATAGATCCTAAAAACCCTACACTGAAGAATTTTATTATTCAACTTTATTTAAAAAACTATTGAAATTCAAACCAGTAATCAGTAGAACCATAGTGGTTACATTAAATGGGTTGTTTTTAACTAAATTTATTTTTCTTTGAAGAGATTTATAAGATAGGTTGTTCAGGGAAAAGCAGAAATACTTATCTGTGACTTTAGTGGGTACCTGACAAAATCTCTCATTTATTCACTCAATAAACAAGCATTGAACAGGTATACTTGGCAGATGCCATTTGCCATTCAAACAGTCCATCCCATCCATGCTTCACACACAAAACACTTCCCAGGATCTGTTTTTATATTTCCAACAGTGTCCACTTCCTCTACCCACTTCCTTACGATCTCCTGTTCATCCATAAGATTCAGTAGTCACCATCTCCAGGAAGCCTTCTTCAATGCCCATTTCTCCAAAGCAGTTCCTTTTGGTTACAACCAAAATTTCCTAAACAACTGGGACTATATAAAACTAAAAAGTTTCTGTTCAGCAAAAGAGACAATAAACAAAACAAAAAGAAACCCAACCAACTGGGAGAAAATTTTTGCCCTGCAGACAAGTGACAAGGGTCTGATAACAAAGATCCACAAAGAGCTCCTACAGCTCAACAAAAACAAAGCAAAAAACCCAATCAAAAAATGGGGAGA
>PVHY01003870.1:0-56229 GCA_004024945.1 Uropsilus gracilis
GGGGCAGTTGTTTGTGTTACTCTAGTACCCTTGACGGAGTCTCGACCAAAGACTTGAAAGAGTGACATGGTCTGGAGTGGTGAGGGAGGTGTGGTGCCTGCATCTTACTTACAGGAGGTGGTTTTGGAGAGACTTACTGCGCTAGGCAGGAAGATCTGGTGGAGACTGGGCAAATTTAAACACTCGGGGACCTGCAGGGTGGTTGAGCTCCCTGCAGCCGGTGATCAGCAGCTCTGCTGGTCTGATGGCTTCAGTAGCTCTCTTGTTAGCAATCTATAGATTTTCAACTCGACCGAAGAGCTCAGGTGAGCCACCAAGTTTTGCACTCTTCCTGAGAGCCAGGCTTGTTTTATTTTCCATAAATGATGGTGGAATTTTGACAGGTGTCTGGGTGACGTTGGGGTCTCAGGAAGCTGCCTCTGCCTGTGGGTGGGCCCCGTGGCTGAGGAGCAGTGTTTCTCAAGGAGTGGGTCGCCATGTTGGAAGTGTTTCTCTGCTGTCCCCACTGCCGGTGGGGCTGGGATCTAGCCTTGTGACGCACCTCGTGCTGCGTGGACCTGAGGCAGCAGCGGCAGGGACATATTCCGCGCGGTTGTCTTGCCTTGCTTTGGGGCGGGTTATCTGTGCTGCAGATCAGAGTCCATTCGGTGAGCTGGGATCTGGTCCTTTCCTCAGTCCCAGGTGCTGGAGAGGCAGTAGACGGCCTGGGGCTAGGGGGAGGTGAAAGCTAGATGGTTTGATGCACCTTGGTGACTCTGCTCTTTCGCAGGGGAGAGAGAACCATCGGAGTATTGGGTTATAGGAGCTCCTCTGTCTAGGGTTTTCTGATTGTGCAGCCTTGAAGTGCCTTTCTGATTGAACTGGGCGGACCCAGCACCCCACTCTCCCTCCCCTCACAGTGTTCAAATCCGCCACAGGAGTGTAGTCATTAGGGGCCTTCTCCAAACTCTGCCTGAGCTTTTCCTTGAAAGTCTCAACATTTCTTGAACTGTGAATAAAAAGATCCTTACTCTAGATTCCTTCTAAAATTTTTCATTAGATCAATACATTACATTTTTTTTAAAAAAGTCCTTCTTATCAGTAAATGAACAGTTGAAAAAATAATCTGTACTGTCAGTATCTTCCTTAAGTTCGTTCGAGTCTCCGTGATGCTTTACTAGAAAATTATTGTTTATCTGCTCGTTCCCTGCCCCACTCCCGGCGCTGGAATAATAGGCACTGAGACAGAATTAATGGAATTAATAAATCTTTTAGAAGTGGCTTTTAAAACATGTTTACTGTGTTATTAAATGTGATCATTACTTCCTTTCTGGTGCTTTTAACCCTTTGCTCTCCAAAAGCTCCTTCTGCTCAGTCTGCAGAATGTTTGGGCCGGCCCAGCCCTCCCACCCTCCGCTGCCTTCTCTGAATTCTTCCTGCCTTTGGCTTCCCACACTCGTCCCTTTAGCTTAGTGTTCCTGTGACTGCGACTGCTCTGCACCCCGCACGTGTGAAACGGACGGGTGCAGGGCTGTGCAAGTGCCAGATCCCAGCCACCACGCCAGGGCCCTACTGATGACATGGCAGCCATCTTGGATTTCCTATCGATGACCTCTTTTGTTCTTCCTGCACTCACACACCATATTCTCTTCCAGCCCCATCTCCCGTCTGGGCAGTCCTCCTTGCTCTTCTTCTCAGCTTGTTCCTTAGCTGCTGTTCCCCAAGCTTTGTCCTGAGCTGCACTGCTCTGTCCCTGTCTCTGCCCTGCTCATCCAGGGAGGCGGCTGACCTGACCTCCACATCGCAACCTTGCAAATTTAGCTGTTCACAAACTTGGATCTATTTCTTCTCTCAAAACCCTCCTGGAGATTGTTGTTCTGTATGTCCTCTCTCTTCCCCATTTGCCATCCATGTCCAAGTTGCTGTGCAGAGCTGCCAGGTCCACTGCCTTGCTAGCCCTCAACCTCCTTATTCACTCTGTTCCTTCCTAGGCACTCGTGGGCTCCCATCTGTCTGCTGGGTTAATCTGTTGGCTTGCTATCTCTTGCCTCTTCTCTTCTGCCAATAAAGCTGCTCGAGTCTAGCTGGGCATGGTAGCGCACACCTTTAATTGCAGCCTATGAAGTGAGGCCGAGACTGGGAACCACTTGAGTCCATGAGCTTGAGACCTCACCGGGGCAACATAGTGAGACCTAGTCTCAAAAAATAGCTGGGTCTGGTGGTACACGCCTGTTATTCTAGCTACCTGGGAAGCTGAGGCTGGGGATTGCTTGAGTCCATGGTAACCCGGGCAACATGAGACTGTAGTTCCCCAGGCAAAATAGCGAGACCTGGTCTCAAAAAAAAAAAAAAAGCTACTCGACTCTAATTGGGTGCAAGAGTTGCATAAGAGGGGGTCAAGTTGGCATCCATTACAGTGTTGCTCTTTTAGTTGTCCTACTGCCCATCAGGGGCTGTAAAGAGGCATCCGTCTCCCCAGCTCTGCACTTCATTTGCTCATCAGAACCTTCTTGGATAAATGGCAAATTTGAACACTGTCCAGTTCTACCATAATGGACCATTGATCCAGCTCCCTCTTTAAGACACACTGCATTTGGTCATGATGGTCCAGAGACCTTCCTTATGTAGCAATTTGGTTCTCTCTTGAAAGCCTTCCCCAACCCCCTCTTTCCTAACAGCACCATTTTCCACCTCCCTGTGGACCTTGGGGTAGCCGGCAGCCTGCTTACCAGGATCAGGGCAGGACTTGACCTGGAACTCTGCTGCCCCTGGGGGTCTTCTGTACTCTTTGCTGGTTGGTGTGGGCAAAGGCACTGGCCACAAGTCTGTCAGGATGTGTCACTTGCTGGCAACGCTGAGAACTGTTCTTCTTGCTGGTGCAGTAAGACACGTTGAATGGAAATGGGGCTCCTGTGTTCTAGTGGATGTTGTCACGAGGATGAGAAAATGCCCATTTGCCAAAGGTGACACTGGGGCAGTGTGGAACGTGGAAGCAGGTAGGGACATGGAGCTTCAAATAAAATGAACACCTCCAATCTGTCTAGCCCCCTCTGGCATGCTAGAGGGTGGGCAACAGCACATCTCTCACCTGTAACCCAGCTTCCTAACCTCTTTGGAATGTCCCAAGAGACATATGACCTATTAGTAATGGCTGTTGCCCCCATAGGTAAATTCTCCTGTTATCATGCATCCCGGTGTCCTCCCTGCTGCAATTTATGTAGGCTTTGCTACTTCCTCATTACATCATTGTAACATTTCCTTGCTGGGGTATATAAGAGATTCACAACTTCATTATAGTTGGACCTGGACTGGCTTCCCAAATTCCCCATTCTGTGAGCTAGCCTCACAGATGGCTATCAGTCTCATCCATCTCAATTTCCTCTTCATTCCACACACAACTCCTAACAGGGCAGAATGTGAGGCACCTGGACCTTGGGCCATATTCTTTGGTGTTACAGCTTGAGGAAATCTGATGAGAGCAAAAGCAACCCCTCTCTTGTTAATTCAGCTGCAGCGAGAATGTCTTTTTCTTGAGGTTTCCTCACTCCACCTGATCTCCTATGGTGACACTACTGGGTTGTCTTTAATCTCCTCCTCCTCCATCAGCTATGCACCCTTTCTCCTTCCTCAGGCAATTCCATGCAGCCAGCAGGGGCTGCCCGTTGTTCTTATGATACTCGTCTCAAACCTTCCCGTGGTGTGGTGACGTCATCACGGAAGTCCTGCCTCGGGAACTTCTCTCACTTTGATATTCTTAAAAATTTCGAAAATCTTGAAGGGAGTGAAAAGTGAATCCATAGCTCCAGTTCAAGTTCTGACAGCCTCACTCCTTTCCTGGAGCTGGTGAGGCATCAAACACGAGTAAACCCCACCAAGTGTCTTGTTGTTCCGCCACTGTAAGCAACAGGAGTCAGGGAAGCGTCATGACTTGCTAATGATCTCCCCACAGCAGCTAACCTGGCCTCAGCACCCATGTTTCCTCTTCGTGCTCTGCCAAGTGAAGACACTTGGTTTCATTCATGCTCATTGGTATGCGGTCATCCTGGGATGGCCTCTGTGTTCAGTCAGTCGGCAGCTTCATGGACTCGGTCACCCAGGCGTGCCCATCCTTACGTGCCTGCAGGAGGTGCTCTAGTGCCTGGGAAGCCTGCAGAGAAGCGGCTTTAACCCTAGGCAAGGTTTGGGAATGCGAGCGCTGCATCACTCTGTGTGATAGGCAAGTTTTGCCACCTCAGACATCAAGAGGAGATGGCTGGGTTGGCTTCTGGTTCATCTGTACAAGTAAGTGAACCGCAAGTCCAGGTAGCTGCTCCAGATCACCTAAGCCATGAAGCGGCCCTGGGCTTTCACGCTTCCACACTGAGTTTGTATTTTGAGTTCCTTGAGTTCGTATCCCCCTGGATCCAGTGGTTTGCTGGCATCTCCCTGGAAGTCCTTTGCTATTTACCCAAAATAGGTAAAGCAGGTAACACCCAGCTGCCTGGGCTCTGTGTGTGGCTCAGAAAGCAGATCCAGCAGTGACCTTCTGGGTTCAGGCTCCTCAGTTTCACCTGTCTCTCCACGGCCTCGGTTTCAGGGGGGCCTGGCTAGCCTGGCAAGTAGTTGCTGCACTCAGAAACTAGGGAGCCTGCTCTGACCTCTATTTGGCTAAGAGGTCCACTGGAAAACCCACAGAACATTCCATCATTAGCACCCTGACCTTGAACTCATTTCTTGAGAGTGGAAGGGTGGGGGAGAAGACTGGGGGGTGGGGGGAGTCAGGGCTGATGTAAGCTAATTGAACTGCACACATTCAAGGTGGAGCTCCCCGGGACAACCTAATTCAAGCTTTCATCTGTTCAACTGGCTGAGACGTTCATTAAGTTTAAAGGGTACTTTGGCTTTCACTGGAGCTTCAATTTCCTCGTGTAGGGGTGACCGTGTTGAATACTGGCTCGCCGACTGTTGTGACAGCTTGATGACCAAACCTCATGTGTGTGTGCAGCCGTGGACAGGGTAGCTGACATGCTGGCTGGCTGTTCTGGCCGCAGGGGTGTGGCCGCCTCTTAGGGATGGTGAGCTGGAAAAGCTGTGTCTGCCACAAAACGAGGGCTCAGCATCTTGCCATGGAGTGTGCTCCACTGAGTTCAAGCCGACCTTAATAACGGGCCGTATGCTGCCATCAAAACTGACAGGCCTTTCAGACTATGCGGACCCTTGGAGAGGAACTGCAGCTCACCCCCACTGTGGCCTAGGCTGCTGGCAAGGGGCGGGAGGCAAGGATGAGTCCTATCCCCCCGGCACCTCAGGGTCTCAGGGACTCCTGGGGGAAGCCGGCCTCTGCCTCCATGTAGGCAGGGGGTGGGGGCTAAGCACCTCTGCCAGGGCGCAGGCTTGGAGAGGGGAGTCCCCCTTCAATTTACTCCAACCTCAATGAACCTCTACTACAAATGAAAAATCCAGTCTCTCCAGCTGCAGACACAATGCAGAAGAAAGGAAGTAATAACAACCGTCGATACACTTACCACCTGGGTGGGACAAGCACTGTGTTGGAAACCACTGAGACAGGAAGGTGAGACCAGCGAATGAGGTGACCTGTCACAGATTTCTACCCACATCATCTCTGGCACTGGGGGGTCAAACCCCAGGCCCACAGCAACATGCAATGTGAAGGAGGCTCTCTCCTTTGCCAGTCAATGGGGGAAGAAAGCAAACACTAGTGACTGTGGCCCCATGGCAGAACTGCTAACAAGAGAGAAGAGCTCGACAACCCCCTGGGGAAGTCCACCTCGGCAGCCAACGTCTCACTGCCATCAGCTGCGAGTTGGATTCCCAAACCCAGATATTGGAACTGTATGACACAGAACCAGCAGCAAGTGACAGAAAGGATCCTGGAGAAGCCACCACACATCTGCCTAACAATATGTTCCCAACATGCTTGGCCTGACCATCTGCCTCAGCTGCTCCTGGAGACCTGAGCAGCCTCCTCTGTTGCTGCCCAGGAGGGCAAGTCCGCATCCAGGAAAAAGGACATAGTTCTAGAAAAAGAAAGAACCAGCGGGCCATACATGGACCATCAGCTTGCAGAGAGAGGAGTTGGAGTGACCAGAGTGGGGAAAGGGGGGTAAGGAGGGGTGGAGTGGGGTACAATACAACCATGCGAACATAACTAATAATTGTACGATAATTATGAAAGAAAAAATTGTTTAAAAATCTATCACTCTGAAAAAACAAAAGCCTGACAAGTTGGAAGTATTTATGATGACATGGATGGACCTAGAGGGCATCATATTAGCAGAAATAAGTCAAAGATAGAAACCAAATGGTCTCACCTACCGATGGGACATTGGGCTGTGAGCCCTCGAGATATAACTGTGAAGCCTGGGAAGCTCCTGGTGCTGAGGAAGATGGCGTTTGTATCCCCACAGCATGGACATGGAGCGGGGCCACAGAGGGGTGAGAGGAGCCCTAGGAGGTGAGAGGATGGGGATGCCTCTTCCAGTGGAGGGATTCTGGGCAGGTTCCTGTCTGTGTAGACATCTGACAGTATGTGAAAGCTGGAGTCTGGTTCACATGAACAGAAGCAGTGTATTGCTGACATTGAAAACGCAGTGACTCCTGGCGGGGGTTCTGGCTCTAAGCCATTTTGATCTAAAGCTGGGCTGATGCTGTCTTTGCACAGAGGAAGGCAGCCCCTCGTTTTTTCTCTTGCTTCTAAAGAATCTCTGTGGAGGCAAAGGTTGCGTGTCCATAGCGGAAGCCTTCTTTGACCAGCTTCTTGGCCATCAGTGGAGTCTGTGAAAAGCCTGACCTGACGGGCCTCAGATCCTGCATAGCTGTTTGTTGTTTCGACGCCAGAGCAGGGCGGGCCTCTGTTTGCTTGTGTCCCCCGTCTCGGGGCTGTGGTTTACCCTGTGCCCCCTTTTCCTTTATGGAGCACAAAGAAGTCAGATTTTTCAGTTTGCCCAGTTTCTTTGTTGCAGGAGTAGAGTGATGGTGGCTTATCTCTCTTCACGTGTGGAACCAGAAAACAGCAGTCTGAGAGGGTGATTTCTTGATCTCGCCTTTACGATGTGTTTCACCAAAGTCATCATAGTTGCACCCAGAATAGACAGTCCTCCCTGCCCCCATAAATGAGTGGGTATGTCTCGGTGTGTGTTGGCAGTGGGTTGCAGATGAGGGGCCAGACTCTCTCCCCTGAAGTGTGGTGTCACCTAAACTGGGTCTGAAAGCCACCCCTGACATTCTGAATGTAGGGGCTACTGGCAAAGGGGAGGAACTGAGGGGCCATTTGGGGGCCCTGTAAGAGGGAGCCAGGCACATAGGCTGTCTTTTGCTGGAGCTGCTCAGACATAGCTGCCCGCCCCTGGTTGGGTAGGGGTCTTCTCTTCTTTCTGGTGATGGTTGTCACTCTCTACCCATGATGGGGGGAGCCTCTGCTCTACCTTCAGTCCCACCTCATGTCATCAGTTGGTAACTTGGACATTCATCATCTCGCTGACTGGAATAAATTGGGTTGGTGGTTTTTGTTTTTGTTTTTGTTTTCGGTGGGTTTTTTGGACTGTATCAAAGGTTTGCTTTTGTGGTAGCTGATGGCCGTACCCAGAACCAGTGAGAGAAGTTCTAACCCTTGACAGTTTTGCAGCCTTTGCCTGGTAACGTGCATACAATCTCTGTGTGCATTTAATTAGAGAGCCTCGCTGCTGTATTGCACTCTGAATGTATTGCGTGGCTGTTTGGATAACAGCATTATTCAGAAATGTGTGTGCATCCATCAGCACCCTATAGATAAAGTGCGTGCTATTGCTTGGGAAGGCAACTGTAAAAACAAAACAAAATAAACTGGGTACTGCAAAGAGTGGGAATGAAAGAAACATAGAACTTGGGATATATGTTTCTGTGTGAAAGATTTTTTTTGTTTATCCTGGTCTGAAAAGTCTGCTACAACTGAGAATACTTAGAGCTTGCGTCCATTCTTTGGATACTTAAAAAAAATTCTTGACCTGGGGGAAGTTTTCAATATTTAGTTCTAGAAATTTAGTTGTATACAAGAAAATAACTTCATTCTGGAGTTCGAACTGTGGACCTGGGTGGAATGAATGCTTGGCACCATCAGTCGGCTGGGCATTTTGCCAACTACAGAACAGGAAGGTCTTCCTGGAGGAGACAACCAGCTACATGGGGTGGTGAGAAATACCAGACCAAACACTGAACTGGGGAAATACAGTGAACCGTGTCGTAGTCATGCTGAATCCTCAGGAGCGCTCGTTAGTTCTTTCCTTGCTTTTTATTGACGACCATCTTCTCATCTGTGATTGTTGGGTCCTTTATTATTTGCAGTCAGCTAGCCAGGCTTCTGCTGACACTGTCCATTCCAGTCATAACTGAAGACTCTCCAATCCTGACCCTTAATTTATGTCTGCTGTATCCAGCCTAACCTCCTTTCCCTCCCCTCCTCAGTCTACCAACCATAGTATTTTCCCAGAGACCCGCCTCGAACAGCATCACATCTGCCTGACCAAGCCCTGTGTCTTCCTCCATGTGTGAGTTTCTCTGGAGTCTCCTTCCCCCACCAAGCGTATTTTTGTTCTGTTGATGCAGCTCTTCCTCCTTTAGCTTCCAAGTGTGTGGTATCTGCTCCTATGTGAAAGGAAAGCTCTGTTGTTTATCTTCGTAGGTGATTGTCACTGCAGTTGTATCTTTGTATTCTTAATGGATTTGTAATAAAATGATGAGGGACAAGATTTAATATTTCAGAGATTTCATTTCTAGGAAGGGATGAGGGGAAGTGAATTATTTGTAAAGTAATTGCTCTGAATCATAGTGAACTGTTAACTAAGGACCATGATACACAGGATGGACCTCTGTTGAGGCGATAGACTGGGTCACCCCCTTGTCCTCAAAAGAATACTTGTCCCAGTTAAATGGATTCTGGTTTATAAAATTCTCTCACCACCATTTATATGTAAACTGACCTATACAGCAGCATCTATAGGATGTTTCTTTTTATTCACATTCTAATTACTTTTAGTAATCTCAGGCTAGGAAAGCTTTAAAAAAAAACAGAACCCACCATTTTATTGATAAATTTTACAACCATCAAGTTTAATTGAGTATGAATTTTCTTTATGGGGCTATAAAACCCAGCCGCTGTTATCAAACATCCAGTTTTCCTTTCGGACATTGCACTTTAATCCTTGGGCTGATCTTACCGTTGATGGAGTTCTTAGAGTGAGCTGCACTGTCCTTTACAAGTGTATGGTGAACACTTGGGACTTACTCTCCAGCCTCATCATGCTCTGGGCAGGCCACGGCCTCTGCATAGCTTTCTCTTGAGATAGTCTTGTGAGCAGAATTTCAAGATGCTGGCATGAGTTGCCCAGTGCCCTGCTTTGCCCAGCAACCTCTTGAGGAGATGGGCTGGATCTGGAGCTGGTGGGTCACGGGTGAGCTGCTTTAAACATCCTGGCCCACTGAACTGAGCAAAGCTACCATGCCTGGTCCTGACTTGTGGCTAGTTCACAGTTCCCTGAAGGGGGCTTGTGTGAGGGTCATACATGTGCAGTTAAACTCAGGGTGACAGGAGTCTCATTAGCCTGCTAATGCGCATGCCCCTGAGTGAAGACATAGGATGCTAGAGAGGCCTCCTCCATGTGGGAAGATGCAGGGAACCCATCTGCATGGCTTCGGTGCAGCCCACCCCAGAATATGCCGTGACTGCTTCCCCCTGCCCTGCCTCACGATCCCACCCTTCCAGACCCCTTCCTGACCCCTTCCTCACTCCCTTGTGAGCCAGCCTGGAGACGTTCTCTTCTTGTTCTGCTTCCCTTGTGTGGAAGATGCAAACCTTGCCTGGTGCCAGTGGTCTTGCCTTCTTGTTAAATTCTATTCCAAGAGGCTGGAACCTCTGAAAGAAACCCCAGATTGGCAGCACTTTCTCTGATTTGATTTTATATAAAATTTATTACTTGGCAGCCCAAATGCAGATTTTGCTCGTGTTACTCCTTTTTGTTTTCCCGTAACCATTTCTAGTTTTCATTTTTCTGAATCTTCTGCATTCTTCCCTTCCTTCCTTCTTTCCCCCTCCCTCCTTGCTACCCCTTTCTTGGCTTCCTTCTCCTTTTTCTTTCCTGTCCTCCCTCCCTCCCTTCTTTTCATTCTGTCTCTTCCTCCTCTTCCCTCCCTCCTTCCCTTCCTCCTTCTCTCTCTTCCTTCCATGGTTGCAGAAGGTTGACTCCATCATTGGTCAGACTAATCACCTTCATCAGTCCATGAAACTCTTTTAGTATGTGTTTCCATTCTCATTTGTCACCTAACCTCACAGGTAGCATCTTTCTCAGTGTCTTATGCTTATCCTTTCCTTGTTTATGTTGCTGTGAAATACACATTGTTGCGTGTGCACATGTGAGTTGGTCACTCTTAATCTGCTGTACTGTTTCCAGTTGGTATGGTGCATGTGTTTTACCACATTTCCCCATGCTGGCTGCTACTACTTGTTGCACAGTATTTCCTAGAATGCCTCCTGTTTATCACCCCCCCATGTACAGATACCTGTACTGCCCTGAATCATGCTACAGTCAGCCCCCATTCTCAGAAAGGAACACGTGATTCCAGGGTCCACATCTATGCACTAAAGTCTGTATGCCCAGTGTGTGTACGCATGCATGTGCACGCATGTGTGTGCATGGGGGGGGGGTTATGCAAGCAACTCTCAAGTCTGCCTTTGCCTTTCCTTCCTGCTAGTGCAGATTCCAGGGGAGCGAGAAGGGATCATGCAGGGCCTCTCCCTCTCCTGGTCCTCTGCATGGCCCTGATATGGGCGTGGCTTCTTAGCACCTAGAACCATGTCTGGACATCTCAGTGCCATCTGTGTGTCTCTGCCCCCAGGGCTTCCTTTGTTGGTCCCACCTGGTGGCACAGCCTAAGGCCACTGCTTTGTTTCTTAAATGCTGCTTGTTGTTCTTTGAACAGCACCCTTGGGATGCAGTTCTCCCCCAGGGAAAGCTTTAGCTCACTCAGATCATGATGGAATGACCAAAAAATGTCCCCACAATGGGATAGTTTTTCCAGGGACCCCTGCGACTGGCCAAATTGTGACAGTGTGCCAGCGCTGGGCATGTAGGGGTGCTGTGGCCATCTTCTGGCTCTCAGGGTGGCCTGGGACCGAGGACAGAGGAGTGGAAGGGGGCCTAGTTAAAACCCTGCTTTTCTCCATGTGCTTCTGTCATTTTTCTGAAATTGTTCCTCAGATGGTTGTACATCTTTGTTTAATTTCCAGAAGTCCAAAAACAGTTATTTTGGCAGAGCTGCATGTATTTTCACTGGTTTTGTGCAAGAGCAGCCTGAGGGAGGTGGTCATTCCTCCTTCTCAGTAATCCCAGACCTGGCATTTCTAGCTTAGCCACAAATACTCTTTATTTATCATGGTGGTCCTCCCTGTGGCCAGCACCTTGGTCTCTGTCCAGCTTCGCGAATGCTCAGCTGAGGCGTTGTCAGGTAGGAATTACTGGCAGTTCTCATCGCCAGCAGAGATGGATGGCTTCCGTGCCAGAATTCATAACTTTTTGCTGCCAAAGTATTACTTGTCTGTGGTTGGCCAAGTCATATTTATGGTTCCCCTAAGAACTTTGCCATGAATCTTGTCATGAAACCAGAAATAGCTGGGCAGCTCGTGGGGACCACATCCCCCTTCCCAAAGAGTAGACAGACATTCCCTTTGGAAATGCTTTTCCCTTTGCCCCCAACTGGCAAGGATCAATGTACTGCTGGTCTCTGGCACAGATCAGTAGGATATTAAGATCTGATGAATTTGAAATGAGTAGGAAAAGGGAAAACAAAATGACTAAGGAAGGAAACAGGGCATTTGAGGAGCCAAATTCCGGTCAGAATCATCTGCGAGCAGGATAACTACAGGTTGGCTGAAATACCTGCTTTTCTCAGTGTGAAGGGTCAAAAATATATTTTTTTGTCTGATTTACTATTTGCTGCATAACCTGAAGAGTTAGACAAAGAAATAACCTATTCTCCCCAATGAGCATCCTTTCCTATTAGATAAAAATCAGTGCGTTCAGCAAAGAAGAAATGAGAAAAAATATTTATAAGAAACCCTCCCCATAAAAGGCCACAATTCAGGATACACCCAGCACTCTCAGCACTGGGAACAGACAGCTCGCCCAAGAGGACTGGTGGCTGGTGGATCACAGGTGCCCTGCACCTGTAACAACAGGGGAGAGCAGTTAAAACAGCTCTGGGGGGTGCCCCTCCACACCTGCTTTGGTGACCAGAATCCCAGCCACACCGCCAGATACTGATGAGGATAAGCAGCGGTGGTCTTCCGGCTTGTGGGACACAAAATCATAGCATCCCTTAGAAGACAGTTTGGTGGTGGCTAGGTATTGGGCTGATGTGGCAGAAAATGCCTGAAGACTTGAGATCTGTATCTCTGAATCATACATGATGCACAAGCTAGTGCTCTCTTTGTAAAAGAATTATAAAGGAAAACCAGGAATTCTTACAGTATAGCCCAGGGCTCCTTGCTAGTGACCCGGTGTAGCAAGACTTGTGTATACTCCAAAGTGTGTCTGGGGGTGTTTATAGCAGCTGTGGTCATCATTGCTGAAACTCTGCAACCAACAAGGTGTCTGTAGGCAAGTGACACCTCTGATGGTTCATCTTCACAGTGCAGTACCTTCAGTCCTAAAAGGAGGTGAGTTGGCCAGCTTCGAGGAAGCACAGAGGAACGCTCAATGCATGCGCTGAACAGAAGACAGCCTGCAGAGGCTGCGCACAGTAGGACTCCAGAGGGGGGGCACTCTGGAAAAGGCAGGACTGTGCATCGAGGGCAGACATCAGTGAAGAGCCTATACAGATGGTGGGGCGGGGCTGGGGAGGGGTGAATAGGGTAATGCGGAGGCTGTTTAGACCAGCACCACTGTCCTGTATGGTATTTTGACTGCCTGTCATTACACATTTGTTGAAACCCATAGCACATACAATACCCAGAGGCCCTCTGGAGGTAAATGGGGGCTGTGAGGACAGCATGTCTATCCAGAGTCATTGGACTGTAGCACAGTGATGTGGCCAGGGACTATGTTGGCAATAGGGCTGGCTATGCCCAGAGAGGGCAGGAGAATACGGGAACGCTGCTCCCTGCTCAGATAATTTTTTAATTAATTAATTAATTTGTTTATATATGTGTTTCACATCTTTGTATTCCCTGGGGTTCACCCACCACCTTCCCTCCCTGACCACTCCCTCCCATCTCCCCCCACTCCCCAATTGTGTTCTTTAGTTTGGTTGTTAGCTTGTTTGAACTTTTCCTCCTGGCCTTTTGCTTGTTTTTCCTATTACCTATATATTAGTGAAACCATTTGGTTTCTTTTTCTTTCTGACTTGTTTCTGCTAATATGTCTTCTGGGTGCATCCATGTTATCATAAATTTGTCAAATTTTGTCATTTTTAATTGATGAGTAATATTCCATTGTATATATGTACCATTAGCTGCTCACTAGAATGGCTCTGACTTTTTCCCCCCAAAAAGGAAACCTCTAATTCAAAAAATGGGGAAACCAGTTTTCAGAATGACAGCAACCATCCAAAAGGCTGTTCATCTCTCTGTCCCAAGCAGTTTTGTGCCAAGACTCTGAAAACCGAAGTAATAAAAATCACTGAACAAATGGGCAAGAAAAATGATAAGCGCCTTCTGAATGGGAAACAGTAATTTCTTCTCCCTGGTGGTATTTGAAAAGGCTCCTCTTCTCTCCTTTGCATCTTTAAATGTGAACCCATTCATCATTCTCTTATTTCTTCACATTTCCCAGCCATGTATTTTTTATAAAGGCGGTGATGACAAAAGCATTCATCTGCTGATAGCTGATGTGCGACAGTTAATTAAAGCTTCTACGTTAGGATCAATTTCTCAAAACCCCACACGCAATTTTTTAAATTTTACTGGTCTTTCCAAGACCTGAACCTGCCTTTTAAAAAGCAACCTCGCATCATACATAGGTCTGGAATGTTCAGTAGACACATCATCCCTTCTGTGAACTTCAGGTTTCTTCTTTTCTCCTCTCCTCTGTCCAGGTGTTCCCCAAGAAGACGCTCTTAACACTGTAAATCTGGAGCACTTGACTTGACTTCCTGGGCACTTGACTTGAGACCTCTGATAGATGACAAGGGAAAGGAGGCATGTCTGGGGCTCTTAATACTAAAGAGACTGTCTCGCTGGTGCTGAAATGTTACCTCCCTGCTGGTTGCCAACTCTTCTGCATAGCCTACTGTGGAACGTGGAAGCAGGTAGATAGATGGAGCTTCAGTTAAGAGGAACACCTCCTATCTCTCTAGCCCCCTCTGGCACACTAGAAGGTGGGTGATAGCACATCTCTCACCTGTAACCCAGCTTCCTAACCTCTTTGGAATGTCCCAAGAGATGACCTATTTGTAATGACTGTTGCCCCCACAGGTAAATTCTCCTGTTATCATACATCCCTGCATCCTCCCTGATGCATGTCAATATGCTTTGCTTCTTCCTCATTACATCACTATAACATTTTCTTGCTGGGATATATAAGGGATTTCTCAACTTCATTAAAGTTGGACCTGGACATGCTTCCCAGGATCCCCTTTCTGTAAGCTAGCCTCACAGATTGCTATCAATCTCTTCCATCTCCATTTCTTCTTATTCCACATGTGACTCCTAACAACTTGGCTTGAGTCCAGACACACCATTTCTCCATATGCACATAATCAACTGAAAAAACAATCAACTGACTCCAAACATAACCCCATTTCAACTTTCCCAGGAAGCATTTCCCAAACTTGCAAATGATCCCCGCCACCTATGGTGTGTTTCTTAACGTTCCCTCACTGTTATAAGCCATGGTCTGCCGGCAAGTCTCTGTGTTCGTTCCTGGAAGGTGGTCCCAGGAAGCATTTTCTATTTGTGTTTGTGGAGCATTCATCAGTTTCTCACAGCACTTTTCATGTGTCTGGCAGTAAAACTTGAAGAAGGGCGGAGCTCTTTTGTTGCTCGCAATGGTGAAACCTAGCGTGGTCCGCGCCATTTGGATGGTCTTTTTCATCTCCTTACAGTGCAGAACTTGGCAGTGTAATGGGAAATTTAAACAAAAGGTTGTGTGAAGAATAAGGGGATGAATACTCTCCACCCTCAACTAGCAGCTTTCAAGTGAAATGAAAGTATTCGTTCTTTTGTGGACTTTCAAACCTGCATTCTTCAGATATTTTCCCGAGTGGCTTTCTGAATACATGTATATTTAAACTTTCCTATACTTCTGAGCGCTCAATGGAATTGGCTCTTAAGATTTTGGCTCCTTCTCCCCATATTCATGTGCCATGTTCTCAGAACAGGCACCGACCACAACAAAAGGCTGGCTGTGGACCTGGTTTCTGGCCAGGTCACTGAATCTGTTGTTTCAAATGGATCCAGTGTGGTCTTGAGTTTCTCCTCCTTTTAAAATGCTGGTTAGTTTGAGAATATCAATTAGGGTCCCTTTAGATATGTTAAATCCAGTACTGTTTTAATTAAGTCCAGTCAACAAGGTTGATTTGAAGTCAACCGGAGCAGCTTTGGAGGCCGGAAGTCATGGGCCATGTATTTGACTGTCTTCCCAAATTGTGCTACAAATTTAATGAGTATACATCTGCATTCATTTGGGAACGTGGCCCCCCTTTTATTGTGAATTGTGGCATTTAATTAAGACTGCACATGTATAAAAGCTCCTTTCTAGAGAGATATTAAGTAGGTACGCATGGATGGTTACTAGAAATAAACTTTGCTAGTTACATAAATTATCCTTAAATGGAGTTATCTTAATATGAACTTGAAATAGAGCTAGGCTATTAAAACCATGGTTTCACACATTTATATGTATATACTTATATATGTAGACATGAAATACAGCTTCAAACAATATTCAAGTTCAAAGAGTGAACTTATTGACAGAGAAATAGTGTTAGTGACATACATGTCCCTGCTTTTTATAAATTTAATAAATATCTGTTGAGAACTTACCATATACCAGATGTTGCTTCAAGTGCTAAGGATAAACTTGTAGCTTGATTCCAGCAAAATTTATGAAACGAATGTAAAAATGACCAAAGCTTGGGGGGGAAATGCAAAGATGTTAACAGCTATAACTACCTTTTCAAGTGGAATGATTCAGTTGAATGTGTATAAGCTGCTTTTCTTTTTCTATGTCTTCTCTGCATAGGAGCTACCTCTCACTGAGCTGGCATTGACTGGAAGGTGAGAACTGGTGACTCTTTCTCATTGTTGTGGGGGAACCAGCAGGCAGAGCTGATGGAGGGCGATTTGGATCATGGGTTGGGTGAAGGGGATGTGTTTTGTTTCTTTTTTTTAATGGTCTGAGATAGAGAAATTTATTGTGTATGCTGATTGCAAAATCAGTATGTTTAAGATATCACAACTTCCAATGCTGATTTTTGGGTTCTACACCAAACTATAGCCAAAAAAAAAAAAAAAAAAAAAAAAAAAAAAAAAAAAAAAAAAAAAAAAAAAAAAAAAAAAAAAAAAAAAAAAAAAAATCAGAAATTGACAAACCAATACTAAAAATTGATATAAAATACAGAAAACTGGAATAGCTAAACTTTGGGGGGAAATCACAAAGATGGTGGACCTAATATTACAAACCTATATTAATCAAAAATTTATTTAAAAGAATTATCAGAAAAATAACCCCATGGAAGACACAGTCCATGAATAGATACACACATATATGGTTAGGTGATAGTCCACAAAAAATGGAAAGGAAGTTCAATGCAGGATAGATTTTTCAATAAAACATACCTGAGCAACTGTATAGTGAAATGAATAATGATGAATCTATATGCTGTAGCATATATGAATACCTGAAAATTGAACAACTATATAAATGTGTTTTCTGTAGGTCTGACCATGCATTAGTAAATTAAATTCCTAGTGGACTGACAGCCACCCTGTGTCTCTGCAAACAGAACATCAGTCTTGTCACTGGAGACGTTTCTCTTTGCTTGCCAGAGAGTTTCCAGGGTGAGTTCTATGATGGCAGGGCGGGCACTGAGGGTTTCGCAGAGGTGACCTGACCGTGGTTGAGGAGGTTATTACTAGTGTCTTCCAAAATGGCTCCAGACTGGGGTGGCCAGACTCCCATGAGCACCTGGAAGAGCTGTGGGCACCCAGTGGCCCAGACTCACCTGTGTGCCCCTTTACAGCGACCGCACTTTGAGAGCTGGTCTTTGGCTTAATGGCTAGATAATAATGTTTCCCTTTCAGTCTGATGGGGAAGGAGAGAAAACTGACATCAATGCTAGGTTAGTCCCAAGGGAATTCGGAAAACTGGCATGTTAAATTTTTCAACTCTGGTTTTCAAGTTTTTGTTTAAGGTTATTTGCTCTTCTGGAAACTAGCCTAGTTGGCTAAGATGCCAATGTGTTATTCCTTACAGAAATAGAACAGTCAGAAGTCCGCTTTCTCACTGTGGTTCCCCTGAATCTGGTAAAATTCCCTCGAGATACCAGGTGGGCATGGTGGTATGTCTGTAATCTCAGCGACCTGGGAGGCTAAAACAAGGAAATCACTTGAGTTCATGGGTTTGAGACTACCCTGGGCAACATAGCAAGACCTAGTCTCAAAAAAATAGCTGGACATGGTGGCGTGTGCCTGTAATCCCAGCTGCTTGGGAGGCTGAGGCTAGGGATCACTTGAGTCCACAGGTTCAGGACTGCCCTGGCAACATTGTCTTAGTCTCTTAAAAAGAAGTCTCTCGAGACTCCACGATGGTGCGATTGATTTAGTCGTCAGTGCCCGACCATTGGAGCTCTTTGAGAGGAAAGGCAGCATTCTTGTGCTATCTTGAGGCTCAGTAAAATTTCAACCACAGGCTCATCATGTGGTTGGAGATTGTCATTAATCTCGGGGCTGACCGTGAAGGGTTACTTACTGACGTATCTGTGGCCAGCCACATGCTAGGTGATAGAGGCATGGTGAGCAAAACAGCCCAGCTCCTGGCACTCCTCAGAGTTAGAAAGGAAGTGATATTAATGAGATCATCATAGAAATGTAAAATGATGAGATGAGAGGAATGAGAAACAACACGTCATGGATGCATCCACCCATGGGAATTTTATAGCGTGGTCAGAGTGACGTAGTACTTGGAAATAGTTTAGCTCGGAAACAAATCTTCATCTTCCCATTGACTGTTGGCCACATCCTGTGAACGCTTTCCTGTTGGTACTGAGCATTGTAAAAATTAAAACGTGATGATGTATAAACTACCTGTGGTATAAATAAGCACCCAATAAATTGAAGCTATTAATAACAATACAGTGATAGCACTTAAAAAATACTAATATTTATTTCCAGAACTGTGATTCACTTAAAGTGTCAGAAAAGCACAGGAAAATTGGTTGTAAAGCACATTCTTTCTATGTGCATTTGTGTGTGTTCATAGACAAGGCAGTATTTTCTCTCTGACTTGAAGACCTTTTTTTTCCATTGATTAATACTTGGCCTTTGTCTTTCCTCACCATAGTTTTTCCACCACCCCTGTTCTCTCCTGTTCTCACTACTGTCTAATTACATGTTGTAAATCAGCACTTTGGTCAAGTCAAAAAGCTCCCTTATAAACACTCATTCTGTAGTGCAGATTGTGAGTTCACAGCTGCAGAGGCGCCCCTGCCTGTTGCAGCAGACCATGCGCATGCATTCTCTCGCTTATGCTTAAAGTTGTGATGCCAAGCATGATGTAATTGATGTATTTCTTGCAGATTTTCTTAGCTTGGTATCATTTATGTGAGAAACCTAAAGTCTCACTTTTTTTTTTAATTCTAGTAGGATTTTTTTCATGCAAGAAATTGCAATGTCTTATTAAAACCTAGAATAGATTGATGGGGCTTACACATTGGAAGTAATTAAGTATATTTATTATGGGTAAAGGTCAATCATCAAATGATCAGTTGTCCATGAGAAGTTTCTAGAAGACAGATTTTTTAGAAATTTAAAAAAAAATGAGAAAACAATATGCCTAAGTTGCCAAACTGGTGTTATGTAGCTTTTTTTTTCCTTTTGTTCAAATTGCAGTATAAGAAGTGATAAAAATGATGCTTGCAGTTTATAGATTTTCTGTCAGTGTGCCTGTGTTTTATTTCCATTACCATAGTCACACTGTATTTCATTAATGGCAGGTGATCCTTTATTCTTACCTGTGGTGGGAAATCTTCATAATAGACATAATCTATTTTTTGTTTATTTTCAGAAAATGTATATTTTCATTTTAGATACTCAAGTCTGTTAAATCAAGACATTTCTGTGCCTATGACTCATCTGGCTGGTTGTCATCACACAATATTGAGCTAAAGATACATTTAAGCCAGGGTGTATATTATATATGCAAGAGCATCAAGTTGGCTACATTCTTGGGAGTGGGATTACTGGTTTGAAGACTAGAATACTTTGGAGGGTTTCAAAAATAGTGTAGCATTTGTGTGATTCCAATAATACCTAAAGGTAACATATTAAATATCTCTCAGCTTTAGTATAGTTCAGTTTTTTATTTTCCTGTCATAGGGGGAAACTGATAATGGTAGTATCATGTCTCTGTCATAGAACTTTGGAAGCATTAAATGATGGACCTCAGAGACTTGGCAAGGGTGTAGGACTGCATATCACTGCTTGAGGAGCTCTTTGTAGTTACTCTTCCATTTGCTGATCATTATTTACAAATTCATCGGCTCCTTGGATTATGCCCTCCCTGAAAGAATATTTCACTCTCTTTTCTCATCTTTACCCTCTCAACCCATAGTTGATGTCCAGGTGCATAAATGCTGGAATGGATGAAGTGCTAGAAGGCAGGATTGGTGGTAGTGTTGGCTACAGAGGAGGATGAAATAGATGTGAGATTGTTTAACTTGGCTAACAGAAGTGCAAATACTTGAGACCCGAACAAGCACTAATACTAAATGCTATTGGCATTTTGTCTTGGCTGCACAAGATTATTGTGCTGGAGTTGAGTGATAGGAAATCATTGTTTTCAATAGACCAATCATTTAAACTTCTGACTAACCTGGGATCCTCTCCTTTTTTTAAGTCAAAGGCATTCTTCCTATCTGGTGTGGGCCGCACACTTAAACTGACAGCCCCAAGTAAGCCAAGATATGTGATCTCTTTAAACCTCAGGATTATTCCTAAGCTTTCATTAGTCCTGGAAGAATTTTAGATGGGTCAAAATTCAGTGAAAAATAAATATACTCCATTTTACTCATATTTTTTCAAACTGTATCTAATGTTTGCTAGGAGCAAAACTCATCTCAGGTTGCTGACTGGATTTGGAACAAGAAATGGGGGGAATTGTTGCAATTGACTAGACATGTCACATCAGTGAACTTTGCAGTCCATGTTAGGATTTGTTCAAGCAGTCATGTTTGTGGCATACAGGAATTTGAAATCTTCAGGAGTATGTCTGTGAGTCACTGATGGCTTAAGACATGCAGAAATCAGGGATGATTTAGTGAATGGCCCCAGCCAATGGTGTGGCGTCTTCTCGAAATCAGGGATGATTTAGTGAATGGCCCCAGCCAATGGTGTGGCGTCTTCTCATCTCAGCTCACAGGATCTTTTTTGAATTTCTTGTCCCCTCTGAGGATTAGGAAAAATGCTTTGTTGGGGGAAATCTGATGACCCAGTGGCAAAATCTCTTTAATGAAAAGCTAAAAAGACGGCTTACTTGTAGGGTGGGTATGGACATGGGAATGATATGGTTCCCCAGAGAAACAGAATTTGAGGCAAAGTCCAAAGCAGTAGAAGTTTTTATTTACCATTGTAGGGGCTAATCTCTCAGGAACAGCAAAGACCTTTTTTTGCATACTTTATTGTAAATTAATTTTAAATTAAGTGCCATTGTTTTATGTTCTTGTTAATTTTTTGACAGTACAGGATTCTTTCCCCTCATGTGTGGTTGCCATAGATCTCCTACCCCCAAAGTGGCCATAGTCATCCTCCACTATCCATTGTACTCTCCCTCTACCCTCCTGTTGTCACTCTCCTCCTCCTTTCCCCCACCTCCCCTCCTGGATGTCTCACATCTATGACCAGCTTTCAAGGGTTGGTTTTAAAGTCTGTCTTTGTCTGACCCTTTGTTTGGTTTCTACAGTAAATGGAACCATCTGGTATTTATCTTTCCCCTTCTGGCTTATTTTGCTGGCACAAATGGCAGGAGTTTATCTTTTTTGATACCTTTAGTATTCCATTGTGTGTATATACCACCCATCTTCTTGATCTGCTCATCTGCTTTTGGACACTTCTTTGCATATCTTGGCTATTTTAAATAAACATAGGAGTGCTGATTTCCTTTCTAATGAGTGCTTTTGGATCCTTTGGTAGACTCCTAGGAGTGGAATATGGGATTACATGGTAGATTCAATTTTATCTTTTGTGGAATGTCTACACTGCTTTCCAGTCTACAGTCCTACCCATGGTGTAGTAAAGTTTCTTTTTTCCCCACACCTTCCCCAGCATTTGTTTTAGCTCCCCCCCCACCCTACACACACACACACACACACACACACACACACACACACACACACAAACACTTCTGGTCGTTCTTACCTAGCATGAGGTGGTATTCCAGTGTGCTTTTGATTTGCATTTCCCTGATGATAAGTGACAAGATCATTTTTTCATGTACCTGTTGGCCATTTGCTTATCATTTTGGTGAAGTGCCAGTTAAATTTTCTGCTGGATTTCTGATTGGGTTGTTTTCTTTTTGTTGAGTTGTATGGGCTGTTGGTAAAGATCTGTTTTTACCACACTACTATATATGTTCATACACACATATATGTTATGTTATTAAGTCATGGTCGGGAGGGGAAGTCCTGGGTTCCATTATGGCAAACAGAGAGCAGGACATGAAATTGGGAAGAGAAGAGCTAGGACCTAAGGCTGCTTAGTTTTCTTAAACCTTTTCATTGATGTCAAATCACCTGCAGAACAGTTCAGGAGCAAATATCCAAAAGTGTATCCCAAAACCCCCAATATGCAAGCCCACTAGAATGGGGGTGAATTGCAAGTCAACTCATGACATAGTTTGACTTCTGCTCCACTACATTTGGGGAGGGGCACAGATTAAAGCTGCTTCATCACTCCAACTTCACACACGCAGATATGGCTTCTCAGAGTCTGAATTACCACACACGGCTGCATTTTGTTACAAAGTTTGGCCAAACACTCATAAGTAGGGATCACATGGCCAAGGAAGGCAGTTGAGTTTGGGCAACATCAGCCCAATAGCTGCTTCCTTTGTCCTTGTTGGTTATGGATTTGGGGGCTGGGAATTAGTGTATACTTAAATGTTTTGTGGAAGTTAGGTATGAGTTCCATTTTTGCCTCTCTGAACATATTTTGTCATTTTCCCTCCAGCTTTTAAAAATAATCACTTTTTTAAAATTTTACAGCTTTTTGTGTTATATTTTAGTCTGTTTTTCTTTGCATTCATCATGCCTGGGTTTCATGGACTTCTTAAATTTGTGACTTGATGTGTTTCTTCAGTTTCTCATTATATTTTAAAATAGTGCTTCTGTCTCATTTCTGTTATCGTTTTTCTAGGATTATAATACCACACATGAAAATTTTGTTCACTTTATTCCTCTTAAACTCCTTTTTCTTGTATACTCTCTTGTCTCTATTTTTCATGTATTTCTAGCACTTCTGATCATCCATCAAAGACATTTTCTCTAATATCTCTTCCCATCATACACTTCTCCCTTTCATGATGTCTACTCTGTTTTATCTTTTAAATTGATATATTTTTCAGTTTAAGAAATTTAAGCTGAATTTATTTCCATTTTATGAAAAAATTCCATCTATTTTTTTTCAACATACATAGTTAATTTAAAATGTATGCCTGATACCTTCATTATGAAGGTCCTCTATGGGTTTTTAGAAAATGTTTCTATATGTAGCTGGTGATTTCTAAAATTGGATTTAGAAAGTCTGTGAAGTGATTTGGAGATAACCTGCAGTTTAAAATTATGTTTTCTCTTTTGTCATCCTTTGCAGAAGGTTAGTTTTACTTCTCGTAAAAAGTTATAGGCACTAGCAATCTGGACCATCTTAGTCAGTTAGGCTGGGGAAATGATACCAACTGAGGGGGAAGGGAGCTTAGGCTGTAAAGTGGGAGTAATTTCTTGCATACTGCTCTTGCTAAGGTGTTACTCTCTCACTTTTACATTGTTTACCTCAAAATTGAATTTGTGTTGCTCTTTTTCTGTGATTGTCCAAAGCTCTGCTCATCTTTTTCATCCACAGCCTCTTGAAGAACTGCCTGGTGTCTTGGGCAAAATCTGTCCCAAATCATCTGCAAAATCTGCCCCAAATCATCTGCTCAATTGCTTGCTTTTCCTTTGTATCCCAAGTGATGAGCTGTGGTGCTTCTTTTTCAAAATCTATGACAACTTCAAATGGATGTTATCTTACAGTTTTTTTCTGAGTTTCATCCAGAAGGTTGGTCTAATTCCCTTGTTTATCATTACCAGAAGGTTTCTATGTTTAGTAGGGTTTTGATGATGAAGAAGAACATAGTCTGAGCCTGCCATGGAGGGAATCAAGTCCGAAGGTGCTAGCAGGTTGGAACTGGTTAACTTGCCTAAAATAAAATGCTCTTTGTGGAGAACAAGAAGAGTCAAGGTCCACGGGGGCCAGATGGTAGGTGGGTTTCATGTGCACAGAGAGAAGCTTGGACTTGATTCTGTTGGGGAGTGGTGAGAATTTTGGAGTGGGGGAGAGAAATGATTTCAGTGGCATTTCAGAAAGATGAATGTAACAGAAAGCGGTCTTCATGCACGATGCCTTGGAGTATGGTATGTGTTGCCAAGAAAAGATCTCTGTCTCTCAGGAAGAACTTGATATTTTGAATACCATCACCAGTTCTTCTGACTGTTCTTGCCCAGATACTTTTCGATAGTCATCTTTTATTTTTAGACTGGGGAATCAGAAGGCCTTTCCTTTGATGGGTCCTTCTCAATATTTAGACACGTCAGAGGTCACATGGCCACTCCTTCCGCATCGGGGCCCTCACGTGTTCTGAAAAGTAACATGTGTGTAGGTGATAGGTTGATTCTTGGAAGTTTAGCACCTGGAGTTCACTGAAATCAGTTTTTAAAAGTTAGTGAATCTTTCCAACTCTTTGCTCCTCCCCCCAAGGCGGATTGTAAAGTCATTATTTCTATTGCACATCTTCCATCCTTCATCAGGAAAATTGGTGAGTTTCAGAAGCTCATGAAAATTCTTGAGTTTCAAATTTCCTGAGAATTTTGGAGCCATCAGGAACTTTGATACATCTCCACTCAGTCTCCTTAATTTACAGATCTGAAACTGAATGAAGCTCAGCTTATTCATAAAACTTGTCCAAAAGTCAAACCATTGGGAATGGGAGATCTGGAAATGTAACTTCTGCATTTTGCAGAGTAGCTGGCTAGAGCAATTTTCATTTCCAAACAAGATGTCTTTTATGAGCCTCTCATAGGTTAAATGAAATAAGGACTCATAAAGAAGTAGTGCAAAATGGTAGGTGGTTATTGTAATGATAGGAAACTGCTCGTTATCAAATGTTTGTAAAATTGTGAACATGTAGATCAGAGATGGGCTTCTGGGCACTCCTGGAATGGAAGGTGCACTGTGCTGCATTCCATGCATCTGTTTCCAGTAAATACATTGTCTGCTTTCAGTTCTCAGAGAAGTTCATGAAGCACAAAAGATGAAGAGCCATACCTTCAAGCTGCCTGGGTGATCAGTCTTAGTTATATTAATCCACCCAGCCCTGGTATTATGGTGCCTGCTACGGGCATTTTGCTCGAGGCTTAGAGCACAGAAATCACCTTCATTGTGCACTTTTCTCTGTGAAGGGCCTGTGTGCTAGTGGGGGAAGAGAAGACACCATGTGGTGTAAGTTGGTCAAACTGCGGGCTACGTGTTCTGATGCCCAGTTCAGTTCTTTGGCAGATTGAGCTCATCATGAGAAACCAAGAACAATTACAGAATGAATCTATTTTGAAGATTTCTTTACAGACATTGAGTCATGCGAGTGTGGCCAAGGTCACCCCTCAATGCATTTTACCCACACTCTGTAGAGAGGCTGGTCTACAGTGCTTCTAAGCCCATGGCTCCCCATGTGGGGGGAGGGGTCTAACATCCAGTCTCCTGGTGCATGGCTGTTAGCCATGCTGATGGTGTCTTCAATCATGAGTCCATGGGTTCTCTTACTGCCTTCCATGCATGTTTAGCAGATGAATTGGATTTTTCCTTAGAGGATTATCAGGGAAGTTTTCTCTTTGCCTGAATGGACTATGACAATGAGGAAGCTAAGGACAAAGAGTTAATCACGACACAAGATGTTTATCCAGCCAAACTCACGTCTGGGGAACTTTCAACTACACCAGGTATGACTTGTAAAAAATTGATAGTGCCGATAACTGTCAATTTGTTGGATGCTGAAATTACTAGTTTCATGCCAAGAAAGCACTAAAATCCAGACAAGGTCCAAGACCCTTCATATTGCTCAAGAAGACAAGGAAGACACAGCAAATGTGACTTCAGTCATCAGAGTACATAAAATGGCAAAGACTTTTCTCTCAGGTGATCCTTTATCTGTACAGGTAACATGGACGTGGCTTACAACGTTGACTCTCCACTGATGCTTTTAGAGGAGTTTCTCAAAGAGCAGCATGGGATTTGTCATGGTGTTTGTTTGCTTGGAACTGAGTTTTCTGGAGACCATGTGAAGAGCATGTGTCACAGTATGGAGAGAAACCTCTCAGGGCTGTTGAGCCCCATGGCAGTGCATTCCCCAGGATTTCAGGAAGCCTGGAACCAGAGTGGTGATGGACCCACGCTCATCTTTGCTCCATCCAAACATAGGAGGGCTGGAGACAGCTGGGGATAAGCCACCGAGCTCTGTGCAGAGGAGATGTTTCCTTGGCAGGATTCTGGCCTTGCTCAGCGATGCCCTTTAGACAGAATCAGGGAAGCCGGGACGAGGCAGGACAGCAACCATAGACACCTCGGTGTGTCAGAGCAAGCCTCCTCCTTCCCCAAGGCTTCCCACCTCAGTTCCCACCCGAATACTTATTTCTTTAATTCCTCTTGCTTATCATTTCCTTTTCATAATTTTGGAGACTTCCAGCCCTTCCCGTTGTCCTTTGAGCCACCACTAAAATGTTCTTTTTCCTTGACTTTGAAAGGCTCTCGACAAATCAGAGCATCTCTCTGGACCTCTGGTTTAATAGCTGATGCTTCTAAAGTGCGATCACACATGGAACGATGAGCTAGTAGGATGCCAGTGACCCCGAGCCCACAGGTATTCCTTTGCCCAATAGTACTGTCACATACCAGCAACACAAACATGGTTCCATGAGGGCAACCACAGAAGCCCTGCAAGAAGGCTTGCTTCCAGGGAGGAGGGAGGCCAAAATGAATCCCCCCGTGTAACAGCACTTCCTGTAGGTTCTCCTAAGCCGTATCTCTCCCCAGTGCCCACTTTTCTTACTCTCGTGCCATCTTTTCGCTTTACTCCTGAATCCTTTCTTCTCCAGATGCTTCCAATTGCCTTGTTGGAATGATGAACTCTCTGCTTTGGATTTGTTGTTTTCATTTCTGGCTCATTCTAAGGTCCATGGAAGGAAAACCATGATCCCAGATTCAATGCCATCCTGAGGTGACATTTGGGAATATTTATGTTTTACTGCTGTTTCCCCCACCCCGAATATCACATGGGGTTACCTTATATTTTGGCTTCTTGATGGAGAGGGGTGGGGCTCAGCTCCCCAGTGAAGAAGTTGAGCAGAGCAAAGGAATGAGGTCCTTTGACTTCTGAGCTAAACCAGGGTGGGGCCCCATACCTCTCTGGCCTGTGAGACCTACTCAGCTTGAGGCTCCAACCTTCTCACCATCTGTGCCAGTGAGTCAGCTTCCCCAATGACAGGCCTGATCTGGGCATCCTCAGGCTGCTGGTTATCTAGCCGGTGGTCTGACTCTCTGCTGTCAGGGATACATGGAACTCCTGAGCATCACTTCTGAGGAAGCAGACACTGTGATGAGGCCCTTACACAGTTACGGTGCCTTTCTCAGCCCTATTGTTGAGGAACGAAGGGAGCAAGAAGCAAATAACGAACCCACTTTCCTGGAGAAGCCACACTTCCACTGTGACAAAAGTTATAATTTTTTTGACTCTAATATTTGTCACTGAGATAAGTACAGCTTGCAGCACTGATAGCGCTCCAGGTTCACACCTGTTCAGAGGTGTGTCCCCCCCAAGAGTCCTGTGGTCCTTCCCCATCAGTAGTGATATTTGTCCTACGTCATTACTGCTGGAGGGTTACTTGTCATGAAGGAAACACACTTCTTGTCAATGAGGCAAGCGTCTAGATACCGTCATGCAACTGTGCAGAGCGGGGGGCAGGGGGAGCTGCTGGCAGAATAGCAAAGGAACCTGTGGCAGATGTGGGGGTGCTTGCCTGTGGAAGATAAGTACAACACAACAGAAATTTTTAAAAACTCTTCTGACCAAATGAACAGAACTTTGGGGGCTGGTGGTGATGATGCCATGCACGGTGTGCTCCAGGAACCAGGGTGGGGTCCCCGGAGGGGGGGTGTAGAGGCTGCTGGTGCAGTCAGTGGGAGGCGAGAGAGATGAAGGCTGCTGGCGTCTCCATGCTGGTGTCAGGGTTCAGAGTCAGCTACCTCGGTACCAGGAGTCAGGTGGGTTCTTCAGCTGGTTAGAGGAGCGGAGCAAGGCTGGTGCTGTCAGGAGTCTCTGGAGAGGGGACTGGCTGCTTGGAAACACGTTGCACCATCCTTGTGGGTGGAGACGAGGCCTCCGGCAAGTCTAACCAGGAGACTGTGCAGCGGGAGGAGTAGGAAGGACTTCTGAGCAGAATGAAGTTAGGCTCCTTGGAGGATTGTCAAAGGGATGTAAGTGGGAACAACTTGTAACCGGTACAGGCCGTGCAGAGGGAGCGGAGTGGCTGGGAAGATGAGAGGGTGGGGCCTTACCCACAGCACCCAGGGTCGCCCTTCTTTCTGTGCCACTGCCTCTCAGCCACACACCTGGACCCAGAGGGGTGCCCTGGAGCCACTCCGGGTGGGGCCCACCCCATCAGGAATGGGCCACCTGGCCTGGTCCTCCAGCTGCCCCCACGTGTGGCTTTTTGTGTCCACATTCGATTTTCCTCAGCAAGAGGAAAAGCTAAAAAGAGCAGACACTGAGAGCTGCAGAAATGTTACTCGATGTTAGGGGGAAAAAAAATAACGCGAATACATCTTACAACTTGTAGCCATGGCAATCCCGGCAGAAGGGATTCGGCAAACCCCAGCCCACCCCTTCCCGAAGCGTGTACCTGACAGTCACCCTCCTCGCGAGGCCGTCTCTCTTACATTACACCCACTAAGTGAAGATCCAAAGCAAAGAGACAGAAAATAACATCTTCTAACAATCTGCTTGTCATTTAGAAAAAGCTCCCTGTATAAATGTCATGGAAACAAGCTGTTCTTGCAGGGAAAGAGGAGCGAGCTCTGCTGCGCTGGTTTCCTTTTCAGTTTTAATCCTCCTAATAAAAGGGTAGCACAAAGCAAATGTTAAGTGTTTGAAAGCAAATAGCCCTGGAGCGTGGCCGTGGCGGGGCTTGGCACGCTCGGCTGCGGGCAGCCCCGGCCAGCAGGCCCGGGTGGGTGACACTCCGATCACACGCACCGCCAAGTCAGCTGTGTGCGGAGGCCTCCCCAGAACACAAGCACTTGGCACAGGCTGACAGGCCCCAGCTGGTGCTTTCCTCCTAAGGGGGACACAGGAGCTTCTCTGCGACCCCAGGTGGAAGGCCGAGAAGTTTCCATGTGGTTAGCGTTCATGGGCACCTGTCGCCAGCGGTTCGGTCTTTGTGCTCTGAGGCTTCGAGGATGCTGAGACATGTGTGTCTGTCTGTTCTTGGGCGGGAAGGCTTGGCGGGTCAGGGGCTGCAGGAGGCAGGGTGTTGCATCCTCCAGCAGAACAGCCTTGAGGTCCCAAGGACCGAGTCTTTATGATTGGCAGGAGAGGCTCCACGGCAAGCAGCATTTGAGCTGTACCCCTAACAGAAGCAGATTATGCGTGCAGTAGAGACAAGGAGAAAGGGACGGCCTCGTGAAAAGGAGGACAGTCCAGAAAGCACCAAGGGAATGTTGGAGCGAGATCCCCACGGACCCGAGCGGGCGCAGCGTCCCTGCAGGGTGCAGGGTCAGTGGCATCTGGGGAGGAAAGCAGAGAGCAGCCTGACTGCCTCACGGACCACGGCCTCTGCTCCTAGTCTTGGGGGTCTTGGGGGGACTGTTTCAGAATGCCATGTGCGTGGGGAGGGCTCTGTGAGAGCGGCCGGGGTCTGGGAGAGTGATTCTGTCCACAGCAGCTGTGCAAATAGCCTCCAGCATGACACTGGCCCAAGGACTTTTGGCCACAGGGATCCCAGAAAGGCAGGTAGGAGGTACCCAGAGTCACCCAGTGGGACCATGTGGATAACCAGAGCATTATGGGCTTTGAACAGCTACACAGCAATGGTGCGCAAGGAGGTTTGGGCCCTGCAGAGAAGCTACTGCTGAGTTGATGAACTGATTTCCCAGGCCTCCTGCCACCTGGGGGGCCTTGGGCATGGTCTGGCTGGCATCATGGGGAGAGCCTGCCACTGGCTGCAGGGAGCACGTCTGTCAGAGATGGACCTGGGGGACTCTGGGCTGGGCAGGGGGACATGGTGGGACAGGGGAGCAGTGATCACAAGACTCGGCTCTCTGAAGAAACGTCAAGCCAAGGTCAAGACAGCTTGCTTGTCTGCTTCGCTGGTGGCCGGGCAGGGGTGAGAGCAGAAGTAGGGACAAGTAAGACTGTTGTTATGGAGGCTAAGGAGACAGGCAAGCAGAGCGTGATTGTCGGGTGAAGGCGCTTTGGCTTCTGAACACGTTCCCACCCGGCCCTTTGACAAGTGGAGCGCTCAACAGCCCTCGGCCTCTGGAAGTCTGTCCCCAAAGCTGTAAAGGGAGACGGCGGTGTTTGTGTCTCAGGCTTAGGTCTTAGATGAGGTAATGGACTGCATGTGACAGAAAGATCGAGGCCATGGAAAGGATCAGTTTCTGGAAAAACTGAATTGGTTTTAAGCAAAAACTGACTGTGATGTGGCCATGATGATGCTTCTTTGTGGTGGCAGAGGGGTTTGGGGGAGAGGCTGGGTGGATTGAGGTGGCCGCTATGGTTTGAGTAAGACTGAGTTTTCCATCTGCTTGGCGTGAATTCATGGTTTGTTGTGGTGCTGCCTTGCCTTGCAAAAGCCCAAAACTGCAGATAAATCCTGGAAGCTGGCAGGTCTGTACAAAGCTGAATCCAGGAGGGTGAGCAAAATGGAATGCAAGAGCCCTCCATGGTGGGTGTGGTGACATGCACCAGAGGGCAAAGCTGTATGAGAGATGCTGGTGTCAGCTTCGTAGCGCTTGGTCTAAAGAAATGATAAAGTCAGAAAAATTCAAGTCTTGAACCATGGGGAGACATCACCAGTCATGTGACATCACCTCAAAGTGGTGTTAGCTTTCACAGTGACAACTTCGGCTCTCCAGCCCTATCTGTCTATCCCTCTGCAGATAGACTGATGCGAGACACATGGCCCCATGATTGATTGACCTGACCTGCTAAGACAATTGTAGGGTGCATAATGGTTACAGAAACCTTCCATGAGTTGGCTAGTTGGGGGAAAATCCTAACTCACAGGAAAATATACTCTGCCTGTATGCAAACTGGAAACATTTTTCATACAGATTGGTGCAGAATTACTTTACTCATTGAAGACAAGATTCTGTGTTGGAGTTGGTGTGTGTATCTAGCACATGGTTGCTGGAATGAGAGAGCACCCATTATCTCACACTGATTCTATCGCTAGTGGAATAATACCCAGGAAGGTAGAATTGGTGAAGAAAATAACTACGCACACTTTGGCTAGAGTTATTAGGGCCTGAGCATGGGGGGGAACAAATCTTCCGGTGCACATGGTCTCTTGCTGGCTGCACCAGGAACCAGCCCTCCCTTTGTTCTACTCGCTGACCTCTTAGAGGCTCTGCTAAGATGACGCTTGGTCTTTGTTATGTATCATTTGACAGGAGCATAATTTCAAACTCAAATTATGCACGGGCCCTGAAGTGACTGGGCAGCTATCACTGTTTAAGACTATGCTCTAGGTCAGGCAGAGACGTTCCTCTGCCGAGTCCATAGCTTGGGTCTGCTGAAATACAAGTGCAGTCAGCGGGTGCTCCCTGGGACTGAGTTAGGGTCACCGCTGGGGTTCAGGGGGCCCCTGCAGCAGGGGTCAGCGGTGTGCCTTCTTTGGGGCCCTTCAGATCGGCTGGGGGCCCTTCAGACTGGCCGCACGAAAGGGCCCTTGTGCAACTGTTGATTGTTCCTCCCAGTGGACTTTCACAGTCCCCCAAATGGGCAGGAGTCTGGGCCACCTCGTGGTCGCTCTCACACAGACACGGTCTGTTGCTTTGCTCTGAGCTTTGTGGACGGCATCGCTTTCTTGCCTAGGTCTGGCGCCAGGAACACTGCTGTTCCACCGCCCAGGGAGGGTGTGAGCAACAATGTGAGCTACAATGTGAGCATGTGCGGGGCACAATGGGACGTGCGTTTGATTTCTGCACTATGGCAGGAGGAGGGCTGCTGCGGGCTGGCCCTCTCCTTGGGGGTGCCCCGACTGGCCCCCCCACTCATTTGATCCTGCCTCCAAATCAATTTGGGGCAACTGTCATCTCCTCCCCAAGTCTTGGCCTGAGTCGTAGTAGATTACAGCCTCAACTTTCTTCCCGCTTACAGTTTGCTGTCATTTTCCCCCTGGGGACCATTGTGACTTAGGCCGCAGAAAGGCAGTGTAGACAGATAGGTGCAGAGCCCTCAGAAGCAGGAGAGTGCCGGCTCTAGTTCTGTCCATGAATGGTGAGATCAGGAAAAGTTGGATCAAGTGAGAGGCAGGAGCGATGGGTTCTCAGGAGGCAGAATGACATTTGGTCACGTTGTCAATGTAGAATTTGAAGCAGGGGATGTGCGTCCATGCAGGCCCCCAGGGGGTGGTAGGTGGCTCTGAAAACTCCAGCCTTTTGGATAATGTGCCATGAGAACGTTACAGGGAGAAGGTGTTAGGAGGTGGTTGTACATCTCACCAAATGCCATCTTAGGAAGCAGTTTCGATTTCTCCGTTCCCGTGACGGTGCAGTTTGGCTGTCTTAGTATCTGTCTCGAGTCGCCCCCCCCCCCAGATAACATCTGTGACAGCCCAGCCCCCTCCCCATATTCCCCACTCAGGGAGGCGCTGGCCTGACGTTGGGCTCAGCACAAGTCCCTCACTGGCCCGGCCTCCTCATGGTGACGGAGCCCATCACCCTTGAATGTGTTGCTGTTGCCAAGCTGTCTCTGTCATGGCCTTGATTCTCCTATAACTTGTTTCTCCCCAGGTGTGACAGTCCCGGGAAATAGCTCTGAGTTGGCCTTAGAGAACGGGAAGTGCACTTTCCCAGCAGGGAAGAGGGGAGGCTGGTGCCAGGCCTGGGGGTGGGGGAGGGGCGGAAGCATCCCTCTGCAGCTTCCTGCCTGGTGGTCTGCTGGTCACGATTCCCCCAGACTGGGGCTGTGGCCCAAGGTAAAGGGGAGCAAGCTCCCCCACACTTGCCCCGATGGTGCAGGAGAGCAGCTTCAGCACATCTAACTACTCTAGAACCTGCCCCATGACCTGTGGGGGCCTGTGACCGGTGACCTCTGGGGACAGAGGAAAACCCACAAATAGAGAACGGCCATACGGGGGTGACCTTCTCAGGGTATTTCCAAAACCAGAGATGGCAGATACCCGAGATGTTCTCAGATGTAGTTCCTGTGTCAGGGCTGCAGATGCCCAGACAGTGCCAGAAAGCTGCTGACCAGGTGTTGCACCCCCTCGACCGCAGAACCTGGCAGAAGGACTGTCCGTCAGGGGCCCAGCCAGGGTCAGCGGGTACAAGAAGTTCTCATGTCGCGCCCCTGCTCCCAAGGGCCCCCGGCCTCATAATAACTGTGGATTCCATCAGCCACTTTGGCCTTTTTCTCAAAGGTTGGTGGGACAGTTCCGATAAAACACCAGCCCTGTCCGTCTGTGCGCTGTGGACAAGAAGCGGGTGCGAGCCTGGGAACTTCAGAGATGGACTCAGGGGAGTGACTAGGCCCTGAGGTTCCACCAGGCTGATCAGCCAGCGCCCCTCCCCCCAAGGCCCCCAAGGCCCACACACAGGGCAGAGGCACCTTCCACATTTCCGGGTCCTGTTGATAAACAGACTGTGGGGTTGGCAAAAGGAGGGAGGAATATATGGACATTGGGAAGACCGAGACTTCAGGGAAACTGCCACCGTGGATCGGATGAAGGAAACCCACGAACGCAGCAGAGAGTTTGGCCAGGAATAATTTAAACCAGAGTTCAGGAACCAGCTGTAAGGACTAATTAGGTGGGTGAGATGAACAGATAAGCTCGACTGGGGGGGGGGGGCTGAAGGGTAGCAGCAAGGCTGTCAGGGTGATTCATCTGGGCCTCTGCTGGGAAGCATCGTGATCGTTTGGCACCAACTTTTGGTCAAATAGGTGGTATCAGGCCTTACTGAGCTCCGCTGATGTCTGAGCTTTTATATTTTCTAGATGGAAAGAAAGCAGCTGCGAGGAGGCAGCAGAGGGGGTGTGGGAGAGGCTGTGTAAGATCCTGGGCTGGGCCGCTGGGCCGGCTTCTTGAAGGAACCCACGTCTGACTTTGGGCCACATACAGTTTCTATGTTGTCATCTACTTGTTCAGGTTGGGCCAAATGGAAGCATAGGAGGAATACAGGATCTTAATCCACACCCCACCACCCCACCACCCTCACCCTGGATTCCTAGTAACTAGTGGCTTTTCTCACAATTCCCATCATTCTGTTTGGGACCCTCATGATTGGATTATTACAGATCATTTGATGAAGACTTTCTCGTTAAATAACCAAGGGAAGAGGAATTAGGGGGAAAACAGGACATTTCCTAGCTGCGTTCTGTACTTGGTTTACCTTCATTTTCTGAGGAGCGTGGACTTTCCCATCTAGCAACGCCCCTCTTCTGCTGAGTCTCAGGGAATCATCAAGGGAGGTGGCGGCATGTAATTGAGCATGATCTGTGGTTAGGAGATGCTTCAGTGCTGGCTGTGGGGATGGGGCCTGCGGCCAGGGTGTGGCCTGCTGAGGTTGACACTCAGTTATCACTGGGAGTTCTGCAGTCACAGGGCACCTTACGGCAAGGGGCTACCAGCCCTACCAGCTGTTGCCCCAGAAGCCAGTGGGTGGGAGATTTGGTGAGCAGGTTAGGTAGGTTCATTCAACACATCACTGCCCACAAGGTCCACGCAGTGAATGTGCCCACTACTCCTCCTTCAAATTGTCATCATTCGCTATTTCTTTAACGCACAGACATGAGGTGATGGGTTTTTGTTGGAAATACAGTGTTCCTGCGGTCCATGGAAGAGCAGGAAGTAACCGTTTGAAGGATGGGAGAATGACATCCTGCATGAGCCGCAGCCAGTCTGAGAAGAACCCAAATCCCAGGTAAGTAATGTACACGCAGACTGTTACCCTGCAGCAGGGGGAGTGGTCTGCGAGTCTTCCTCGTCCTCTGGTGCCCTGGGAAGGTGGTGGTCGTTGATTAGTTACAATGATGGTTAAACCCACTGATCTGCCGCTCTGAGTCACAAAGAGGTGAAATCATTCCTCCTTTCAAAGTTTCTCTGACATCTGGTGTTGCCACTGAATACCTGTTTGTACCGAATACCTATTTGTACGTAACCCAGAATACATGAAGGGAGGTTTTAATTTCATCCTTTATAGTAAAAACCTTGACTGCAGTTGTTCAAGTTTAACTTGACAGCATGTGCCTGTAAGTAGTGGTCTAAGAGTTTTTCTTCTTAGCTTAGCAAAAGCTTACCTGACCCTAGGCCGACATAAAATAAGACAGATGGGTGAGATTTTTTTTCCTCCAGACATTTTGCACAGGTAGTAACTGGTAAGCAGTGTTTAGGTAGTGTAAAGGAATCTTGCCTGCGTCTCCTTGATCTTGAAAGGGTAGGTTTGATTTTTTTTGCTTGAGCCTTAGACAACAGTCATGAGAGTGGTTAGAATCGGGTCAGTGTGTGGAACTCTAGGCTGGTGGTGGGGGAGGAGAGGCGCTTGGTATACCTGTGGCTCTGCGGGAGGCGGGGGCTAGGGTGAGGTTGGTGGAGGCAGCCACCTGGGCCAGCTGCCAGCTGCAGAGAAGGCTGCCCCAGCAGAGGTTTCTGAAAATGGAGCACCCTTGAGGCTCAGCCCAACACAAGCAGGTAGGGCTAGTTGTATGTAACCCAGAATACATAAAGCTCCACAGATGAAGTCTCACTTTGCGAAGCATGCATCCCCCCCCACAAGACCTTGGGAGCCCAACACCATGTGGGGAACCCCACGGCTACCACCCCAAGGTGGTGCTTCTGATCCCCGTGAACAGCTGGGGTCCATTTGGAAAGGGGTGTGTCTGCTGCATGACTGCAAGGTACCCTTTCCAAAACCAGTCTTTATCTTTACCTCATGGCAGAGCAAGGGACTCTCCGACTGCCTTGCACCCCACCTGTGAGTGCAGGCATATAGAGGTGAGTGGTAGCGTCAGCTCTGAGCATGCGCAGGCAGGTGAGGCCGCACACTCTGCAGACATGGGGCATCGCGGTGCCCCCATAAGTGAATACATGGGGAGACAGGCGAGAACTAGTTTGGATATAATATCTACCAACTATTAGATGCTTCTTAATGGAAATTTGCTAGTAAAGTTTCAGTAAAATTCTTGAAAATATCTGTGCTTCTTGTTTAAATATATCTGTGCATATATAGGAGTGTGTTATGTTGAATATGTAGCTCTAGTTCTATGTAAATATATTTATACACAGAGACATGTGTAAGTACGTTTTGGTATAAGGGGCTCGTTTTCCACATAAATTGAAAGCAGTTGAACTAAACAGAGACACTGTCAACTCGGGAAGAGTAAGCTGGGCTGGGTCAAGTGGTCTTGTATCCTGTCTCCTTAGTAGAGAAAACCTTGGCCAGAGGATTAATTAGCATTTTACCTTGAGAAGAATGGGAGGAGTCAACCTTTAAAAATGTCCAATGACTGAACAAGTATGTGCAGAAATTAACTTTTTTTTATTATATATCATATAATGTAGTAGTAAAGTTTGAAGTGCATGAATAAAAAGTTAGTGAAATTACAGGAGGAACAATCTATATAGCAATAATAGGTGCATTCCCTGTGCATCTGAAAGAAAAAAAAGAAAGAGTTTTCACTCATTTTGGCCTAAAACTTAGTGTTCAGGTTCCCAGGATTCTGACATCAGAACCAGGATAACGCTGATTAGAACCATAGGGGCTTTACAATAAAAGCTAAAATATTGACCATATGATGGCAAAAAGTCTTAGTTTGTGGTTAACTGATTCTCTTCTAGCTACTCTCTGATGAAGTGGGGGGCGCTGTGGACGAGGAGCGCCGCCGCCGGGAGGAGGACCGGGAGCGCTCAGCGCGGTAGGCGCCCTGCCTGTCGTAGCCATCGGCTGGGGCCTCGGCCAGGTCCCGCTGCTGCTGCTGCTGCTGCTGCTGCCGCAGGCTCTGGCTGATGAGCCCAGGGAGTGCGTGGATGCTGCCGATCAGCGTCTCCAGCTTGGCTTCCAAGGTGACGATCCTCTTCTCGAAGTCTTCGCTCCTCTCGTTTAAGTCAGAGATCATGTCATACATGATGTTCTGGGTCTGGAAGGTAGGAGGCAGAGGGCAAGAGACACAAGAGCCCGGGTTAGTGACCTCATCGGGGAGCGGAGGGTCAGCCCAGGCCCACCCGCGGCCGGCATTCTGTAGTGACCTCCAAGGCACCAGGGAGTCGGGCAGCTAGACACTTGTGCGCTCGAGCATCCCTGTGCCCCGGGGCAGGAAAGGTGGCCCAGCACAGTGGTGGCCTGCTCAGGTGCATGAGGTGGCTCCACAAGCACATTTTGATGTCAAAGATCTTTCAGGGCCTTGTTACAAAAGCTGGTGCCTCAGAATCAGTCTGTGCCATGTTACTGATAGTGACAAGGCTAAAATGTGCAACAGATTTAAAGAACAAATAATGAACAGTACAGACAGTACCGAGACGGAGCAGAAACTCTGAGGGTGGAACATGCACCCCTTGGACAAACCGATTCGATCCAGTCTTCTAGAGACTTCTGAATCTGTCTGCCATCTGCGTCCCACACGGCAGGTTGTCTGTCGTGGTAAGCAGCACCGACAGACAGCCGCTGCCGGAAGCCAGAAGAGGGGCACGGGCACAGCCACTGGCCCTCATGTTGGTTTTGGCTTCACCAGAACTCAGGGGTCTGAAATAGGACAAGGGCTATTTGGTGGCCCAGTGACTCTCACAGTGGAGCCTCCAGATTCCTGACTCCCAGCCACGGTTCTCGAAGTCTCTGAGAGCTCAAGACGAGAGGGTGCTCTAGGAGGAAGCCTTCAATGAAGGCTTCACTCGTCAGTGGGTTTCCCTTCTTAGAGCCCAGCGCAGTAAGCGCATAGTGATGATCAACTACGGGGCTTACTCTTCAGAACACAGGTAGCTTGGTTCCATTTGGCCGCAAAGACAGGGGACACGAACTGCTGTCTGATTACGTAGGGTAGAGGCTGTGAGAAACACCCATCCTTGCAGACAGCACTGAGCACTTGGGACTTGGGGGCAGGTGGGAGATCCGCAGTGAGCACAGTGCACATGGCAGGAGAGAGATGCTTTAAATGGGAGCACACTGACCATGCAGAAGTCCCCAGAACTGAGCTATTATTCTATCCTCTGTGACTACATGCAAGTACAGTATGTGTCACATGATCTAGAACCAGTGCACGGTGTATCGGAAATATAAGGTCATCCATGCATAATCCTAAGAATACCCAGTTCCTTTCCTTACTGTACCGAGGAATGAGGCCAGAGTCTGCCCCATCTTGCTGGTGATGAGGCTGAGCAGAGACGTGCACCGTGCGTGCGTGTATAAAGAGGGAGCATCGCCGTGGCGATGGCTCAGCGGGAAGGCCAGACAGGTGCTGTCCGAGGGAGGGTGAGTCGCGAGAAACTTCAATTCTGTTTCCAAGAGGTCGGCGACTGGTCCCCGCACCTCTGCTGCTGGCATGCAGCCACCAGTCTGACTTGGCAATTTGCCTTCCATAGCGGGATGGGCTATTTAGCGGGTTACCCGCAATCTGAACCCATCCCCACCCCGTCCCAATCAAGTTGGTGCTTTCAGCCTGGTCCTGGAGAGCCACAGAAGGAAGGTGGCTGGGTGTTCTCAGACTCCAGAGAGAGCCTGGTTCCTTGGAAGTAGTTGGGGATGAAGTGGGGGGAGTGCTGAGCTGATGGGGGTGCAGTCCACGTGGCACTGGGGGGATCATGTAAGACAGCCCAGAGAGCAGAGGCGCGTGGCAGTGTGGCATCTGAGGTGGAAGCGGAGGAATGGCTGTTAAACTGTCCTGGGGATTCCAAGGCTGTGAAAATTGCCTCCCCAATTTTGCATTCCTTTGACTAGAGTCTGATTGTTTGGTGTGCAGACTGTGTAAATGATCTGCCTGTGTATACGATTCTCTTTCATACAGCTTTCTTATTTTCATTCTTTCTCATGCGGTTGTAGTGTCTGCCCACCCTCCCACCATTCTATCACTTTTCTATGATCAATATCTTCCTATCTTTCCATCATCCTTAGCATTGTTCCACCATCCACCCATCCAGCCTTCCTTATATGTCTGTCATTCTCTGCTGTCACGGTAGTCTATCTTCCTATCATGGAGGGCAGGCCGGGCCCACCTTCACCATCCAGTCTCTGATCTCCGTACCCACCTTCAAGTGGCTCTGTGCTGCCCATGTCTCCCCTGTAGCCATTGTCCAGTTCACACAGATCCTGCCCCACCTGCAGGGCTATGCTTCCATGTGTTCCCAAATCTGTCATGAGCTCGCAAAGACAGTATTCTGATCAGTGCCTGCTGCTTATCTGCAAGGACAATTATTTTCCTCGACTTTGATTGTGAGGATGTGGAAGAAAAAGGAAGACTCATCCACCGTGGGTGGGAATGTGATCTGTGCAGCCTGTATGAAAATGCCTAGAAAACCTGCCAGAACTATCTCCTGAAAATGCAATGCCCTGTTGGTCAACAGCATTCCTAGTTTGAAAGTTGAGTTGATTTGGAATAGATCTTATACATGTGGTAGCAGAATCTGAAGAAAGAACCACAAGTTACAAAAAGTGATCACTCCCATTGGCAACACACTTTTCTCGTTAAGATACAACCTCTAGTATTTTGTCAAACTGGAACTTGATGGTCCTCTGAGTTTGTTTAAACCATGTGAGGATAATCTCACCGACTGGTCCCTAGGGAACTTAGGGCTCCCTGTCACCTCGGTCACAGCACGTCAGTCACACCTCAGCACAGTCACAGTCATAGGGTATAGCTCTGCCCTCAGGGAGGTGAATTTCACAAAGGTCCTGATCCTTCCCTTCTCACTGTACTTCTGTTTCTGATGGTTCTGTCAGGTGACCTCAGGTAGGACAACTTTTCAAAGGGAAGTGCGTGATGTATACAGGGGAGGAACATATTGACTAAGAGCATCAGGAACCTTATTTCACACGTGGTCTGTGGGTCTGGTGTGTAAGGGAATGGGGTGGCCTCCCCGCAGCTTATGTGTTTCTGGGTCGCGGGTCAGTCCAGCAGAATGGGGCGCTGCGCTGCCCAAGCTTACCTTTGCCAGGTCCACCAAGGTGTTGGCTTGGTCATTCAGTTTCCTCTGCTCCATTTTTACACTTCGTAATCTATAAGACAGAAGCTGAAGTGAGAACCGTGCCTTGCTTTCTCTGGCCATCAAACGCCTTCCAAAGAGCATGCACAAAATCGACAAGAGCAAGTAACTGCATGGAAAATGCCTCGAACACTGGGGGAGAGTCCAAACCGGTTATGTATCTGGTACAATGAGAAGCATGCTTCCCCAACACCGCAAAAAAGGAAGGGGGAGAGAGTCAGAAATGACGTGTCCTGAGGACAACAATGTACCAGAGGTAGTTAAAGTTGAATTGAGAAGGGCTCATATGGTTTTCACCGTATGAGAAAAGCCAAAACATTCCTTCAAGCCCAGTATCATGACAGATAGACATAGGAAGAAATATGCAAAGCGAGTGGAATTTCCACAACACTGGAGCAGCGAGCACCTTCCTATGCCTACATGACTAGATACAGGTGTCAGCCCTGTTTAGTCGGAGATGAGTTGGGTTAGGTATTTGCACCTGATGAAACACAGTGATAAGTGAGATTCTTAATTAGCAAAAAGAAAAACTTTTATTCAACCAGCAGCAAGATAACTCAAAACATAACTCTCTTATTCTTCATTGTCTTTCCTGTGACCTTCCTCTACAGCTTCCATCGACTCTGGAGGGAAGGCAGACCATTTCCTTGTGAAAAACTGCCCTCAATTTTTATTGTTAAAAAAAAAAAAAGTGAAAACAATTAGAGTGTCTGACAGATGGGCTCTCTGCTTGCAAAGTTACTTTTAGATTTTTTTGAAATATCATTGCATATATATATGATTGATACTGAATGCGATCTCTTACTACTTCTTATTTACTGCACTACTTCGATGCATAAAGCAAGACATTAAGAGTTTCTAACAAGAGTTGTTTATTTTGCTTCCAGCCAAAATTTCAAAGCCTTGCTCCAGAAGAGAACCATGTCTCTCTGAGCTGCTTAGGGGAAAAAAAAAATTATTCCTGCTAACCTTATTACATTGATGGTGAGTCATTTTATAAAGTCAAGTGCTAATGCTGATGTGAGTACTTTTTATTAGATCTCAATGAAAGGTAATTACAGAGACAAAATAAAAAATTCACCGGGCAAGATTTTACTGCCAGGGAGATTTTTATAACAAATGTTCATGATGTTTAGTGATTTTGTTCTCAAACTCAGATACCCAATATGTCACCAAATCTGCTCTGCGGTGGAGAGACAGTCCCTCCTGCCAGCAGGAGCGTCACCGGCAGCCGCCCGCAGCACAGGTTCCGAGGGCCAAGCCGCGGAGGTTGGGACATGGGGCTGTCGTTGCCACTCTGTTTCCCTGCGAGGAATGTGGCCTTGTCTAAAAGGCAATTTAAGATATACTTAAGTCCAGTGGATTGTTGCAAGGGGGCTGATACTCAAGCGAACTAGAGTTAGTCACCCATGCCTTGTGAAAGCTAGGAAAATATCCAGGGAAACGTATTTGAGGGGGCAGTTCAGACGTGGGCTCCCTGCCCATCCTGGCTGCCAGTTGCCCTTTGGTATCCTCGGGATGGAATGGCACAGGCTGGGGAAGGGGTGCGGCCTTCTGGGGTCCGCACCATAGAGGTGCCCTCAGGGAGGGGATGAGAGTCCAGCTCACGAATGGAGGGGAAGGCCCTGACATCCTCCGGAGTCCTCTTCCAAGTTACAGTCATGACAAGGAAAGTGTCTCAGGCTGGAGCTCTCCAAATTTTATGTGTGAACACCTGCCCGTTCTTTCCTTTATTTGATTTTCTTTTTTGAGACAAGATCTCACTATGTTGCCTGGGGTTGTCTTGAACCCACAGACTCAAGGGATCCCTAGCCTCAGCCTCCCAGGTAGCTGGGATTACAGGCACCTACCACCATGCCCAGCTTCCATTCTCTCCTATTTAAGGTGAATGCACCGGATCAGATGGCAGCTTGGCACTGCTCTATGGGCAGCAGCCTGTGGCCGGAAGGCCCTGCGTGTGTGGGGATGGTCACCTCGCCTCTCCCTGTGGGAGTGCTGCATCTCTTATGCGTTCACGTTCATGATGATGCATAGTCAGCTTGCTTCCAGTGAAGGAAGCTGGTGCACAAATGACTGAGGTCTGGTGGCGCCAGAGCAGATGCCTGCAGCACCCTGGGGATGTGGAGGGAGCCCTGGCCATGAGGCAGGCGGCGGGCCAAAGGCTGGCCTCTGCTGGGGGAGTCCTTTGCCCTCCCAACAGTGGGGCCTCCTGTCTTCCTGGGACTGCTATGAGGTGTCTGACAGTAGAATATTGCCCGTTTTACTTCCTGCTAATCTGGAAAGCTGGCGGGGCGTGGCCCTGTTGGATTGAAGTTCCTCAGCTCCCTCACCTTCCCCTGGGACTGAGTCTGCAGGGAAATGGTGAGAGAAACTACCTGAGCTGCAGCTGCCAGAATAAAAGGTGACATGCAGATGTGTAGTCACTCCCCCCACGAAAAGAATAAGAACATATGTTGTGATTTCTTCCTGGTGAACTTCACTTATCACAGGAAAAGATCATGATTTTGGATCACATTTCCATAGCAGCAATCAGACTACTAGAATTCACAAATCAAGGATCCACTTGGGTGCATGCAGCCGGCAGAAAACTCTGCAAATGTTGAACAGGAGCACTTCACACAACTTACTTCCGAGCTCTATTTTCATTTTGTTGAAATAAAAAGACAAAACAAAAGAAAAGAAACTGTAACATATTCTGGAACAAAATCACACAGTGTGGTGTTCACTTGAGCACAGGGGGCTCGATTCATTAGCTGGAAGATGCTGTGCAGGTTCTGTAGGATTTGGCATTTCGGTGGAAGAGAAGCAGGATTCCATTATATCATCAGTACTGTGCACCCCCCACCTGAGAGCGTGCGCCCTCCAGGGCCAGCACTGGGGGAAGGACCGGGGTAAAGCCATCTTGGCCTCTTTGGCACATGGTGCTCAAATGAGCCACAGGACTCGCGTCTGCCTGATGCGAGCAGTGAAAAGGATGGTATTTTAAACATTTTTTTTTTTCTTTTGGATGCAGGGGAGACATCTTTTTGGCATTAGGACTACATGAGAAGCCTGGCTTTCTGAAAGACTGATAGTCATACAACTTACAGCAATGAGGGTCATGGGATTTCTTAGCACAAGTTCATGTTGCTTGATGGGTCCAGAGTTGAGATAAAAGAATGATAAGTTTTAAAGATAAGGCTGCTAGCAGAGAAAGGGTGAACGTTATAGAAATAGAATGCCTCATCACAGTCAGTGGCAATCCAGAGAGACAGCTTACTGAGAAGAGGACAGAAGTCCGGAGAAATCCGCACCCTCGGAGACCCAGAAAGGTCACACGTGGGGAGAGAAGCTGTGAAGCTTGAAAAAGAGCAGAGAATTGAGAATGGTGACCGGACTCCTGGAAGAGCACTCGGTTGGCAAAGAGGATAGGAGAGGCCAGGAGAGCTCTAGCAAAGGAATTTGTCAGTCTGCTCTCAGCTGAGGAGACTGGATGTCCCCAGTGCTGACAGCGAGGCGGGAGTCACTGGGTCTGGTGGTGGGCAGCGGAGGCCCTGCCCTTGGGAATCGAGCCCTGTGTGCTTCCTCTGTGACTGCACTCACCCGTCAGCGCGAAGAGCGTTCATGCGTCACTGGGGTGCCCTCGCCCTGCGCGGCCCCAGCCACGCTCACTGTGAGGGGGGGGTGGTTTCCCGGAGTGTCAGCACCCGCCCACCTCCCAGGCAGCCCCACCACCCCTAGATGAAGACACAAAACAGTTCAGAACATTTCTGAGTTGCTGGGCGCTCTCCTACTCCAGCGGCACACAGCGCTGCAGACCACAGACACGTCTGAAAGCAGCAGAGTCACACGTGGCTTCCACGTCACGGGCCCAGCTGAAGCGCGTGAGCCCGGCCGAGGGGCCGGAGAGCGGGTATGCTGTGCTCCACGGCTCTGTTTCCCTAGTTCATCATGAAAACATTCGGGCCTACAGCAACACTGAGACCGACAGTGAGCATGACTGTGCCAGGCCCCGCGGTGGTGTCGAGCGCGGATGCGTTCTGACGTGAGCGCCGTGACGACAAACGTACACATACGCAGCGCCCACACGAGGCGACAGGACCCTGTCAGGAAAATAGCCCCCGCCTCTTTCTTGGGGATTTTTTGGCTCTGTGAAGGCATCGAGGCAGGTGCCACCAACCCACTTGACTCCCCCCCTCACACCGCACAGCTTAGTCATAAGTACAGAAAATGGTATCACCGCGCGGCCCAGTCACAGGAATTGGGAGGGTGCGCGTAAGATTTGGGGGTGTCGGATGAACACTGCCAGGAGACTGGTACCAGGTGCCCCTCAGGAAACAGGCCTTTCCTCACGGGGCTCCCTGCGGGAAGGTGAGGTGCAGCGTCGTCAGCACCTCTCGGTCTCGGTCCGGCAGCACTTCCACGAGGCGGTCCTGGGTGGAGGACCTTCCCCTGGGGTGCCAGGCCCAATCTAGCCTTTCTGCTTTCCCTTTGGCATTATCTTAGCCGTCTAGCCTGTGGTCTTCTGAGAGCCGGCTGAGAGGCAGAGTTGCAAGCGCAGTTATGGCGCAGGCCGCACTGTCTTGGTGTGGCGGGAGTAGCAGTCAGAACGCTGGGGTCTGCAGTTCCTCACGCAGGGTGTTTCCGTGCAGGGGTACCTGTCTGTCCGTAGGGACAGCTGTTCCATGTGTTCAGTGGTCCCCACTGACAAGGGCATCAGGATGGCCCGGGGGGATGGCAGGATGTGCCCGCCTTGTGTCTGCCCACTGCATGGTTGCATGTCACATTAGAGATATACTCAGAAACGTCAACTAAATCTCCTGCCTCAGGCAGGGTGGGCTTGTCTGCTATGTGACTGCTCCCATCTCAGTGCTTCCCTATGAGAGACACAGTCATCCCCCAGCTGGTGGGCCTGAGAAAGGCCACTTCTCTGTACACAGAAGTAACCGTGTCTGCTTTCTCTGCAGGGAGAGGGGGACCAGTGAAGAGCGGGTCTGTCTGACATTCTAGCTGGCACCACAACAACATATGGCCAGCTGTCTTGCCTTGGGGAGCAAGCCCCAGCACTTTCAGATGGCCGGGAGACTTACAGCTGAACGCAAGAGGTCTGTGAGGCTCTATGATACCACAGTGTGACGGTGACACAGACAGAACCAAACGAATAACAGATCCTAGAAGTTCTGTGAAGGCCGTGGAACTGAGGTCCCAGTAGTGAAGGGAGCCCTAACTAAAGAAGGACTTAACTTGAATAATGGGCTGGCTGATGTCAAAATAACTACGAAAGAGTTGAAGACCATTAAGGTAGGCACTAGCAGCATAAATGCAGCACAGAGAAAACCCCAGCATGAAGTCTATTCTACTGCCTCCTCAGAAGGATACTTAGCACTGTGTGAAAAAACTCCCACATCTATCATAAAATGTTAATTTTTCAGACTTGTAGCAAATACAAACTGAAAATCTCAGTACAAACTATATATGTCAGTTCAATTAGGAAACACAATTTTAACTGAAATTGTTTCTAAAGAGAACAAATTGAGAAGACATTTTAAATAACACATTAAGTAACTGTTCCCTTCCAAATCAATGATTTTTAATCATACAAAAACCCTATTTCTCAGGACTTCATTTATGGAATGACTAAATTGTCAAATAATGTCTTCTAGGAACAAACAGGACGCTGTCTTCATTTTTCTCCTTCATGTAAGAATAACCAAGTGTAAGAATTAAACCCCAGAGACACAAAAGCAGGATAAAGAGGAAGCTGGTACTTACTGATGAATAGCTTGCAAGAATTTTCGTTGATGTTTTCTTACTTTTGCATGATCTATCTTTTTGACTAGCTTTGTGTTTTTGTAAATTAGCCATGTCTCCCTGAGTACATTGGCAGCTGCATTTTTCACCTGTTGAGAGAAAAAATGTAAGAAAGCATTAGCTGGACCAGACAGGCTGTGGTCCCTGTGTGCGGGCTCATGTTCTTCTTCTCAGTGATCACCATGAGCTCGAGCGCTAACGGTTCTCAGAGAATGAGGTTTTTGGAACATAGGCTCTTGGTAAGGAGTCTGTCTGGACCAACAGTTCAGCTGGCACAGAAGGGAGCTACTGATGTTTCCTGCACTAAATGCCACCCTCAGCCAGCAGAAACCTTTCAATTCAACCACTTAAAGAATGCAGAGTCGCCAATGCCTCTTAGAGTTCAGCTGCTCCCTCCATGCCCTGCAGTTGCCTGGAGGAAAGCAAAATGCCAGGGAGAGGAGGCTGGTCTGGTTTCTCGCAAGCCTGGTGGCTGTCAGGACATTCCACTAATCAGTGTCTGATCTTGGTTCTCTGGTCTTCCGGAGTCACTCAGCAAATGCTGGCATGTGGGTTAGCTCTTAGAGGAGCTGATAGTGTCTGGGGCATTGTGATTCTGTGGGCATTTCAGACATGGTGGCTTCATGTGGGCAGGATTAATCTAAGGAAGGAAGGGGATGGAGGAAGGGTGGCCAAACCTCCCACGGCAGCCAGCAGGTGGGACCACATCACGGGGCCGGGCAGCCCAGCACCTCTGGCAAATGGTATGGAAGTTTCTGAAAAGATTAAAAATGGTCTGTCACGTGACTCAGAGTTTCCACTCCTAGGTGAGCACATGGATGACACCGAGGCTCATCTGAAAGGAAACCTGCACTCCCGAGCTCCCTGCAACCTAATGACAGAGATGGGGAAACGCCCAGCACACTGAGGGGTCAGGAGGACATGTGTCTTCACAGCAGACTGCTCCTCAGAAACAATGCTGGCTTTCCTGATGAAGGTAAAGAACTCCGGGAAACGGATGAAGGCCCAGGAGAGACCGTGTCCTCCACTGAACTCCGATGGTGGGAGCTGAGGCCCCGGGTTTCGTGGTTGATTACTCTGATAACCTGTCCTGCTGAATTCCTTACAGTGCTAGGTAGAGGCTACTGCATGCAAAGAACTGCAGGCTGCGGTGGTGCTGGCTGGAGGGCAGGCTTGCATGGCAGGTAGCCTGGAGGGAAGACAGCAAGGAGCTGCGTGCCAGAGCTGAGCCTCAGTTCCTGAACTTCAGCCCCTTCAGGCACCTCTTGGTGCCTTAGTATGATCTCTAACAAGAGAAGGTTCGCAAGGATCTTTATGAAAGTCCCTTTCAGCTCTTAGCGCTCCAGGAAGGTTTTTAGAGTGACATGAAAACTGTGGGTCCAGCCGGGGAAGCACCAGCCTTGGTGACTTCTTTTCCGCAGAGCTGATTTGTGATTTTTTTTTTTTGGAGAAAAGGACAGGTTTCTCAGAGCAGCTTTGGACTGACTTAGGTTCTCACTACACCTTTTCTGATCACCCACTAGTGCGGCTAGGAGCACCACAGAGGGACAGGAGAGCCACGAGGTGTTGAAGGCAACTGTGTGGGGAAGTGGATGGAACAGTCCGCGGGAGTCCATGCATCCTGGTGACTGTGTGCTTGTTCCAGCAGAAATACAGGCACCTTCCTCGCAGAGGCGGGAACAGCTTTCACAAAGCTGTTCTGGGCTGGCCTAAGGTCAGGAAGTGCGTGCAGCATGAGGCACGGAGGTTGAAGGGACTCGCTGTGAGAAGAACGTGGGGCCGGGGAGGCCTTGCTGCTGATGGATGCTGGTTCTCTGGGGCAGCCACCTTGGCCCAGGCTGGTTGGAGGGCCAGGGAGGCCGCCTTGCTGAGTCCTCAGTCTGGAACCTAGACGGGTTAGGGGGGCAGAAACTCCAAGCTAGGAGCCCAGGGGGAGAATATGTCAACGTTTGGGAGAGGAAACAGCCACTGGCTTGTGGTTTGGATGCCCATCCACAAATAGCAAATACCACAAGACTTTTCAAGTGGAAGTGGATGATTCACTGCTCTCCTCCATGTCTTTTAAATGGCTCTCTCTTTGGGGGATGGTGGGGTAATGGCTGAGAGGTAGCGATCCCCAACTGTAGGCCTTGTGTTGTAGGACTTAAATGTACTAACCGCTTATTGTGTTGAGAGCTGAAAATGATTCTGTGTTTGCAAATGAAATTCCTGCAGCTCCTTTTAAAAGCTGCTGCAACATCTGCATTTCCCTTCTAACCTCTGAAAAGGTTTCTGGTCATAGGAGTAAAACTTATACAGCAACACAGTTCACTCTTCTGCAAAATGACAGCCACAGAACAGCCCCAGAATAGAAGTGCTCCCGCTCTAAGATCCGCTGTGTTTCCGAACCTAGGCTAATTCTGGTCCTGTTCAGGGGTGTAGGGGAGTAGACAGCTACAGAGGTCGAACAATGGGGAACTGTTTAGAAAAGCCATTGGTGTAAACCTACAGGAAAAGCTGCAGAGAAATGGATGTGTTTAAATAGCTGGGTGTGGTGGCGTGTGCCTGTAATCCCAGCTACCTGGGAAACTGAGGCTGGGGATTGCTTGAGTCTGTGGTACCCCGGGCAACGCAAGCCTGTGGTTCCACAGGCAAAAATAGTGAGACCTAGTCTCAAAAACAAAAACAAAACAAAACAGAAATGGATCTATTTGCTTGTCATCATTTACAGGTAAGAGTGTGGATGTGTAGTTCACTCACGGATACAAGTAAGAACTGGCCTCATGATACACCCTCCTTCCACCGGTGTTTCAGACTCAGGCTGCACATCAGGGCCTCTTGGGGCCTGTGTCTTGGGGACATCTGAGACTAAGTCAATGCCTTTACTTAAAGGCATAAAATTTGCATCATAAAAAAGTTCTCCTAAGATGCATATTTATTAACCTGAGGTTCCTCTTGAAGGGAAGGTTATACCTGTTGCAGGGTGTAAACAGCTAGATGAATCATTTTCCACAAAACTCCAAATATCAAGCATCTGCTACATGCTAGATACCATGGTAGCTGGTACAAGGGATTTACAGATATTGGACCAGTGCCATTCTGTAAGTAGCGTCTGATACTTCAGAAGTGAGTACAGTGAAGGGAAGTCCTTAGTCCTTTTTTAATGGATCCCACCCCAACCCCTTCCCAGACATACACAGGGAATAAGGAAAATATGTGTTCTATCTCAGTAACACCTAACTCTAATTGAAGTATTTATCAGAAAAAATCCTGCAAGACATATTAAAGTGAAAGGCATTTTAATAATAACTGGGGAAAACAAAACCAGTGTATAGAGCTTATCCAGATGCCTCAAGCAGCCCTTCCACGGGTGCCAAGGGCAGTGTCCTATTCCTGACGAGGTAGTTAGAAGATAGTGAAACCACAGGCAGATTTAGATACTCTGGCTCTTGATGAGGATTCATCAGCCGACTGCATACACCCACAGCGGACATTATTAATATGTAGAAGCCTTTGGGGTACGCGGTGAGGCACTTTAAGAATCATATATCTGGAGTCTCAGAGATGCTTAAGTTTCCAGATGGAAGGTATTCCCAGGGCCAAACTGAGATGTCCTTTCCATTGAGATCTGAATGAAAACTATACAGAGAGGGACAATCGACTCCAGGGCTGGTCTGGCTAAGCCCAGTGTAGCAGTAAAGCAATCATGCTTCCATTTGGAGGTGACTACAGAATGCTGGGAGAATTCGCATTGGCTGCGCTGACTTGCGGAGTCTAGTGAATGTGAAGTGAGAACATGCCTTCGTTGCTGCATACACCGCCGCCGGATGCCGTCTGCTACTTTCCAGCATTTGTGTGGCTGATATACTGTCGCCAAGACATGGATTTTGGGGGTATGAAATTCTTCCTCTGAAAATCAGTAAGTACAATCTGTGAATGACAGTTCATAGAGACTGTTCCATTCAGTTAAGATACACACTAGAGGGCATGAAAAGTTACATTTGTTCCTGAATGAGTAATCTGCTAATCCTGTTGTATTCAAATAATGCCAACATATTTGTGAGCATCATTCCTGTTGACCATGAGGAAGAAAGGTCTTTTTCTAGGTAGAATTTCAGTGACTAGTTATGTTTTTCTCCAGCAATCATTAGCACTCATGGATTTGTTGTTTTAGTAAGTCCAGGTATAGCTTTTAAGTCCTTATTCTGCAAACCTATTTGTGAATGATCATTCCATAATTTTCAGCTTTTACTCAGGAAGTTCAGATTATGGCCCCAAACAGAAACTTCGTAAATAATAAAAAGCAATGAAATTCCAAGTAAGGGACAAGACATGAAATTAGTAACTGTGTATACACAGTTATGGGCCATTCTTTTTATAACGTGTGCTGAGAATGATGGAATGTGGGTGTCCCCAAACAAATTTGAGTGATTCTAATGCCAGTTTTAAGCTTGGAATTTGTGCTCCGTGATCTCTTGCCTCTAAATATTGATCTGCTGGTTAATTGGTTGGGAATGTCATTCTCAGCCCTGTCAGAGACTCTAGTAGGTGGTACAAATGCCATTATGGAATCGAATAGGCATTGCCAGATCCTGGAGAAAGTGAGTTTTGAAACCAGATTATACGTCTTATTCAGAAGTTTGTCTACACACAATCTGGCTTTTCTAGCAACAGTATGTAGATGGGAATTTTCCATATACAAGCGCTTACATCAGAAATAAGTTCTGTTTGGAAAGAGGACGCCCATTCAGGAAGTTAGGGTGGAGACCTACAGCCCCAGGAGTCTAGACCCTGGATCCACAGACCACTACAAGGTGTCCGATGACACTTGCAGGGGTCATGTGCAACATGAGCAGTAGCACAAGTCTACGCTGTTGCCGCGCAGGACAGGGCCCAGAGCTTTCCTCTGACTTCTGAGGCGACAGGACTGTAAAAGCTTATTTCCCGAGTCCTAGAAACTATCTTAGCTTTCTCCTCAGTTGTGAACACAGATACCCAAATATATTAGGTACACAGTATATTTATGTCAGATGAATAAATGTCCTTCCCAGGAAAGGGGGCACAGCAGCGCGCTAGCTATAAGAGCAGCTAGCTTGCCCGTCTGCACAGCAGCGGCTCTCACTGGGGCCACCTGACGATGCTGCCAGGCATTCTCATTCTCGCAGCACCTGGTGAGGAGAGGCCTCAGGTGCTCCCCAACATCAGTGGTGCACAGGATGCCCCGAGCTCACGTGTGCTGAGGCTGGAAGACCTGCAATGAGTATCAGCCATGGAAAACCACCTCGACTCTGTCCATGTGGAAAAAGCAAGGTGTGTGTGGGTTCGGGGGGCCTTCGAGGCAGTGTACGTAGGCAGCAGTCACAGAGCAGTGCCTGCTTCTCCAGCGGATCTTCGACCTGGCTGATTCCTGGAGTGTTTCAGATTAGGCTGCGCAGCCGCCATGTTTGAGGGAAATTCCCAGGGATCACGGACTGTTTCTCAGGGGTGAGGAAAGACAGCACGTCGCCATGTGCAGCCCAATGGAAGGTGGAGAACATTTGTGATTACTGTGTAGGAGAGTAAGCCAGAGCGCCGGGACACGCTATGCGTACCTGGGACGTATCAGCTGGAACTACAGTGGTAGTGAGCAAACCAGGCCTGAGGGAGGAGAAAGGGTGGCACGAGTATCTGTGAATCTGTCTTAATCTTTTACTGTTGAAAAGCTTTGCATGCACACGAACGAGCGCCGTGGTATTTGGGGGTATGTTTCCGCTGACTGGCTTAAGCATGGCATGAACTTCATTCCCTGAAGGTTCTGTAACATGCATGGTGAGATGATGTGGGTGAAGGCAGGGACTCTGGGAGGGTTCTTCTGAAGTGGCGCACCTTGCCCCACAGGCACGGGATGAGATCCAGGGTCACATGCCCCATCATGCACTGGCTGTGCACGCTCATGTCCTCGTGCGCCTGTGCAAGAGAAGAGCATACCCACCTTGCACTGAGCTCCACATTTGCTTATTTCCCTCCAATTCCCATGTTCTTTGCTATAAAACTGAGAATTGTTCGCAGATGGAAGGCGAATTGTTCGCAGATGGAAGGCAAAGTGTGGGGAGCAGGGGCCCCACAGACTCCGGCAGCCCCAGCTGCCATGGAAGGGCCTACTTGGGCCATCCCGGAGAGACACGCCACTCCATGGCTGCCTGTGGACAGTGCCCTGAGCAGGTGACCCTTGGTGGCTGGAATGCAGCCCCCCCCCCCAGCCTCAGTATTACCTTATCGGTGGTGTCCTTTGAAGGGACTGGTGTCGTAGTGCTTAACCAAGTCAGACAATGCGACTCTCTTCCGTACAATCCAGAGGGGGTGAAGCGGCCAAGGGGCCTGCTGCTGTCAATCGTGATCGATTCTTTTCTGAAGTTACCACATGCCAAGCTATTCTGTGATCTCACTGACAGCCTGATTGGATTCCACTTTGGGGAGTGCTTATATATAGCCAGATGACTCTGCCATACAGTAATTTTCCGTTATTTTTGACTTGGTTATTTTGGTGTCTCAAGTGACTAGGGAGAGGCTGACAGAAATCACATCCTTCCGACGTGGCCCTCAGCATAGAGTAGGAGCAAGCTGCCAAGCCGCGTGTCTCGGTGTGCACGTTCTTACGCTGGACAAGACAGTACTTCCCTGGGCATTGCTGGGGGCACGAAGCCAGTCTGTCTATACCCGCAGCATGTCCAGGGAGAGGCCAGTGTTTCTCTGTCTCAAGTGGGCATCCTCTTCCGCCCTTTCTGATGCTCTCGGATGAGGAGCAGTCTGTCTTTGCCCTGACGCAGGGGTCCGAAAAGTTAGTGGTGGCTACTAATTTGTTAGAATAAAATGATGAGTGGCTCGTCATCACTTAGTGAAATGGTTTTTGAGGTGCCCGCCTTCCCGTAAGGTGCCTAGCGACAAGGTGTGCCCCCCACCTGCACTGTCAGCTTGGCCGTTCAGTGAGTCCATCTATTCAGCTGTGCGTGCTCTGATCCTCGAGTAAGTACGGCTTTCCCATTGTTTTCGAAGTGGGAGGGAACGTCAGTTCTCAAAATGTGTAAAAAAGAGCTGATTCCAAGCACAGACTCACCGTGACCGGGTCAACTCGGCGCCAGGGGTCACGACGAAAGCCGCCCGCCCCAGCTTGTGAATAACTCGTCGTGCTCGCTTGGGAGGGAGGGGCGGGAACTTACCCTCTTCGTCAGCTGAGTGTCCATCATGAAGTTGTGCACATGCTTTTCCGCTTTGGTAAGTTCTAGCTTCCTCGCCACCACAGCAACCACCAGGGCTGTGCACCCAGCACCCTGGAAACCAGGAGAGGACCCAGAAAGTTAGCACCGTCAGCCTCAGGCCAGCTATGGCTCAAGTTAACACACGCCGCAGTCAAGGGCTTCCACCCACTGTCGGGAAAATGCATGGTCAGTCAGCAAAACGGATCAGGCAACGTGGTTCACTGTGGACAGAGCCATGACCTTTAGGCAACGTGCTGGGGTCTCAGATACATTTAAAGGGAACAGCATGTCGGCAATATGCCTCTCAGCAGGGACAGAGAGCAAGGGTGGAACCCTGCGTGCAAGCATGCGTCAGAGAGGAGAGTCTCGTCTGCAGAGTCACACTCTGTAATCCTCTCTCACTGTGTGGAATCAGGCCTGGACAAAAAGGCATGTACCAGCCCCATACAGGCTCACCACGGGCAGAGGCCCAGCACTGAGGGGAAGGGGTGCTGCCCTCCTCTGTTGGGGGTTTACAGGCACCACGTGCAGCAGGAGTCGTGGGACACTACGGTCATGGGGCGGGGTTACGTGGAAAGCCTGGTGCTGACACAGGCCACACAGCCCACCTGCCCACCAGCTGGGAAGGAAGGGGTCAATGGAGATAGCAGCTCAGGGCCTGGGCCAAGGAATCCCTGAGAGGGCCACAGAGGGCAGGGCTTGCTCAGCTGCCTCGGGACAGATGCCAGAGTGTATCCTGTGACGTCTTCAGCAGGCTTGAGTCTGAGCTAGCTGTTGAAAGCACCCCTTTCTGGGAGCCTGGGGGGGGGTGCCCCGGGCTGACCCTCCCACAACCTCAGTCCCAGGAGGCCACAGACCTCCAAGGAGTAGTTGCAGTTCTGTCTGCCAGTCTCCCTGGTGGCGGCTGGTGCTATGGGCAGCCCATTCACATCCTTAGTGTGTGACCTGTAGCAAATGCTACAGTATTTAAAGATGCAACAGAGTTTAAGGGAGCAAATGAGATACCTGGATTTTCAGACGGGGGTTCAAATTGGGGAATGATAAGAAATAAACCCCATGGTGAAAATAGGTTAAGTAGTGATAACATGGGTTTTCAGAAGAACATCTAAGCTATCCTTGGCGTTGCACCACAGACCTAAAATTGTCAAGTGAGGAGCTAGGAGAAGGCTTTCTGCATGATCCCTATGTTGTTTTGTTACATAGTTAATTGAGAATCGTGTTTATTTGAAGTCATGTTAATTAGCTGTTCAGTTACGGCCCAAAGGATGAATATTGGGGCTCTCCAAGGAGTTGCAGCTATAGACCTGGCAGGAAGGGGGACAGACACATTCTCCCTGTCCTATGACAACAGTGATGGTCATGAGACCACTAGATGGCTTCAGGGCAAGGATGCAGGCACTAGGCTCAGAAACCCAGCAGGGAAGGTTTAACACTATAGGGATTAACCTGAGACTGGAGACCCGCCCCCCCTCACCCCCCAACACATACATAGGGCGGGCGGAGGCTGCTCAGGGACCCTGACAGACACCCCGGAACCTTTACATCTGTTGAGCCCGATTCCATGCCAGGGTAGAAATCTAACACTATTTGAAAGTCCATCCAGACATTCAAATTCACCACCTCCTCCGCTCGCTGAGGCGACCCAAGGGAGGCTCCCCCAGCCCACGCATGAGCCTGGACTGCAGCGTGCTGGGAAGAAGGGCTGCCGCTTTGCCATGAGACACACCTGTGCGCAGGCCACTCAGGCCCTGAGACCGTGGGCTGCCGCAGGAGAACTGTGAAGTCCAGCCGCCCTGCGGCCAGTGCTCCAGCAGCGTCTGCTTCCAGGTGTTTTTTCCATCCTATCTGCGTGTTTGGTTTGCACGCACACCAGGCCAGAACCCCTTTTTCTGTTGCTTGACCACAGAAGACAGGCATATTTCACTTTTCAGAAGTCAAGGAGAGCTGACCTAGTCTGGTTAATATCAAAGGACACAAGTGGTTCTCGTGGCTGGGCACCCTGCCAGGGCACTGCTCTGTCCTCTGACTCCCAGGGCCTCTGCACATCTGATGGCTGGGTGAGGCCCACCTTGAGCCTGGGGTGGTGCTGCTTCTATCCCCTTCCTGACTCATCCAGCCCTAACCATCACTTTCTTCCCTCTCTTCCCCCTTCCTATGCCTGCCTCTTGGACAACTTCTCTTCAGTCTTTCCTTCCCATTGGTCCTGCCCTTACCTTATTTCCACCTCTCCCTTCCCGTCCATCTCTTCTTCCTTTCCTGTATGTCCCTTCTTCCCTGTCCACTCTCTTTCCCCCCACATGAGCCCAGGAAACACTTATACTTTGTTTTCTCAATCTTTTTTTCCTTAGTAATTTTCTCACTGTTTTATAGATTCCTATTATTCATATATTCACACTGAGGTAATTTCTCTCCCCAATCCCCATAAATTTGACACCAGACACTTTTTCACTGGCCAGGGCATCTAAGGAAAAGTTATGTTTTTACACAGAAAAGCAGCCCCCACATGGGTGGTCACCTGTTGCAACAGACGTTCCCAGGTTCTCCTCAGCCAGTGATGGGCCATAATAAGGAGAGACTGAAAGCCCAAGGGGCTTCTCTGCTGGTAGCCAGACTGTTATAAGTGACACTTGGCACGGTAAGATGCATATTGTTCTCCCTGGCGGGTGGCCACTGCTGAAATACCTCTGGAAAGAACTCAAAATCCTCAGAACAGTGGAAAATCACTAGTATCAAGAGCCTTTGGGAGCTGAGTATCTATAGATTGCCAAAATCTTATGCATAAAAATGAACACCTTTGTTATAAACCAGAGAAATAGTCAATCTGACAACTTTGGGCCCATCAATGCTACTAGCTATATGTTCCTCCCTTCATTATCCGAAGGGTACTCATTTAATTGTGCCTCAGCAGCCTCTCAGACAAAGCTTGTTTCCTCCTTATCCATGTCTTATTTTTAATGAGGGAAGTCGTGAACTTATCTCTCTCCTAGTCCTTAATAAATCATCGGACATGTATAGAATCTGCTTCCAACAAGAGAACTTACTGTCTCTAACTTTCACCATTAAGTAAGACGAATCTGGCTCAACTCTGGAAGCTTTCGAGGTTCATAGGAAATTCCTGCCAATGCATTAGTGGCTCTAATATTGTATATGTCCGTCTACTCAATGTCGATGGCCATTTTGTTTCAGAAGAATGAGAGCAAACATGCTTTCTCAATGTCTTCCCCAAAGCTTGTCGTCATCACAATGCATGTAGAGACAGCTGGGGCTAACATATGTTTCTCTTTGAAGTGAAGATGCCTTTAAAGGATGAGTCACAGTCCTTGCACCAGTCAGAAAATGTATCCTGGTTGCTATCTCC
>PVHY01003870.1:56329-101555 GCA_004024945.1 Uropsilus gracilis
CCCCCCCCCCCCCCCCACTCCTACAGCGTGGCTTCCAAGATGCAGTGTTTGTCTGTTTCCCCCACTGGTCCTGAGGGAAAAGTCCAGGTAGCATTTCTTCCTGAAGATCATTTATCATACAATGTTTGAACAACTCAAATAAGTGACATATTTTTACTTCACATAACTTGGGTGGTGGTTGTCCAGCAACCCCTTCCTAGACACATTTCTGCAGGATTACTTTCAGGTCAAAGAGACTTCCAGATAGAAGGTAACAAATGGCAAAGACAGACATTCTATCCATCCACACCCAACATAGAAACACGGACATAGTGTGAATGCTCGCAGAGAGGGCTACTGTTAGCAGAAATGCCATCACAGCAGGGGATGGTCACATGGCACAGCCATGGAGAAACCCTCCACACAGAAAATTAACAAGCAAAGAATGGACTACAATAACAGACTGCTCAGAATCAGTACAAGGAAGGAAATAATACACATTTGAGTGGTAATAAATGAAAGAAAATTGGTCCAGTAGAGATTATGAACACCAATAGGCAACAAATTATAAATCTAGACTTTGGGTAGATCAAACATGAGTAAAAAAACCAAAACAATCACCCCCCCCCCCACAAACAAAAGTCTTGACTGGACCAGAAGGCATCACTAGTAAATTCTACCAAATATTGACATAATTAATCCTTATGCACCTCCAATGCTTCCAAGCAGATTTTATGAAGACAACTTTACCAGTTCCAAAGCCATATGAAAAAATTGCAAAGTCACTTATCTCTGATGAATACAGATACAAAAATCATATGATCATCTCACACACAGGAAAATCATTTTATTGTGATTAAATGCCCTCAACCTAACGAGTGGAGAAAGAATGTACCCTTCTGTGTATGGCAAACCCATAGTCAACATCACCAGGGAAGAAAACAATGAAAGCTTTTCCTCTGAGATCAGGAATGAGACAAGGACATTCACTTTCACTATTGCTCTTCAGCAGAGTGCTGCAAGTCCTAGCCATACAGTTTTCATTCTCCCAATCTGGGTCCCTTTTATAGGAGCAGAAATAAATTTTTTCTCTTGCCACTGTTAGTGTAGTGCCAGAAGTCCTATCCCATCAAGGACACTGTGATGAAAGAATATAAAAGGTATTCAAATCCCCAAAACACCAGTAAAAAAGGTTGGATGATATAATAAAGTGGTGGGCTATGAACTACACAAAACTATAGTGTTCCCGTAAGCTAATAGTTAACCATCAGGAAAACAATGCCATTTACAATTACATAAGAAAGAAATACAGTGGAATAAATTTAAGCAAATAAATGCTTATGATTGGAAGAATGAAGAGTTTAAATGACCATCTAATCCAGAATGATATTTGAATTCAGCACAAACTCTCAAAAATCTCATGGCAGAGACAAAGTTAACATAAAAAAAAGGTTGCTTCTAAATGCTTATAATGAACTAGAAAAAAGGGGGGGGGGGAAATGACCCCATGGATCATCACATAAAAGCAAGATGTGGTCAGGTTCTGCTTGGAGGGTATATCACTTCCAAATAGCAAACCGGAAATCACAGTACTATCACTGAAAACACACATACTGGTCAGTGGACCAGAACTAGACACTGAGAGTCGAAAGCATTCCCAGGAGCAAAGAGTCTCTTAGACCACCTCACACAATGCTAAGTTAAAAATGAATGAAGAAGCAGCATATAAGACCCCAAACTATAATTGTAGTAGACCCTAAACACTGGCCTTAAAGCTGCAACTGGAGACTTCACTGTAATGGTGAGGAGGACGAAAGCGAAAATACATGAAAGGAGCTACACGACATCCAAGGAGAGAGCTTCTCTGTGGTGAAAGAAACTATCATCAAAGCATAAAAACACCCTAGTGAACAGGAGGAGGGAAGGGCAGAGGACGCGTCCAATAAGGAGCTCATCCCTGTAATGTGTAAAGAGAAACCCAGTGACAAAAAGCAAACAACTGGATGTGAAAACTAAGCAGCTACCTGAACAGATACAGGCCCAAAAATGACGCCCAGACAAGATGGCTGCATGAGATGGTGCTCATCATCTCTTGTTTTCAGGGAGATGCAAATCAAAACAATGAGAGAGCCCCTCACTCCTGTCAGAAAAGCTGTTCACCAAAGATGAGACTCAGCACTTGCTGTAAAGATTGGGGGCAGAGGGGTCCAGCCCTGAGAGGGCACCTGGCAGGGGGGGCTTCTCCCTGGAGTACAGACTGATCACCACAGGACGCTGCCAGGCCATCCTGGATCATCTGCTCAGGGCTCACTGTTGCTCTGGGGGAAGACATGGCCTCCGAGACCCATGGAATGTGATTTACCGCCTTCACGATGTGAAGACCTCGGTGCCTATCGGCAGATGAGGGGACACAGGCGACACAACGCTGTTTGGTTATAATGAAGGATGCAATCCTGCCGCATGCCACTGCATGCAAGGCCCTCAAGGATGTCATCTTAGTGAAGCCAGATGCAGAAAGACAGACAGATAGGGATTCATGCCTGTGTGACACACAGGGAAGGCAAAGGGATTCACTAACTAAAGCCCCCTTTGTAGGTTGAGAGCCCCAGCAAGCGGCGAGAAGGGCGGGGGTGGGGTGAGGGGTTCAGGCTGTGCACAGATGCAGCCCACGGGGGCCACATGCCCGGAATGTGCAGTGCACACAAGTGTGGCTACTTCAGCCAGCGTTTTTAAAAAACAATGCAATCGAGAATTGGGAGGAGAAATGGCAGCGTACTCATTACCTCAGAGAATGATGCTAAAGGAAACTGTTAATGTGCGAAAATCCAATGTTAAATTCTGGGTCTCACAATAGCTCCCAAAAGGTCAGACTTCAGTTTGAAAGTCTAATAAATTTGTCAAAAGTCATAAAAATTTATCACCATATATACCTAATTTGAAAAATAATTATTCTTTTTAACCTGTCAAAATATTTAATCAGAAAGAAATTTTTACTATGCTTTTTACCTTAAAATACACCCAAATTAATAACACAGCTTTAAGACTAATTAACCTTCATTTGAAAATACCAGCCTTTCCTCCAAGAGGAAGATAAAACCTGGGTGAAACAGACTGAATATCCTAGAGCAATAAAATATTTGTACTACCTTGCCTGACATAAATAATTGTTCTATAAAAAATCTGTAAGGCAAATTCTGACCAATAAAAACCTGTAAAATGCTCACGTTTAACGTTCCGCCTCATTGCAGTTTCATAGGATGTCAGGTCAGGAAAATCTCACCCTAATGTCCTGCCTCTAAGTGGCTACAGGTACAAGTTGACATTTGCTGATAAGGTAAAAGTTGATTTCAGACGCCTTCATCCTGGTGGGGGGGGGTGTATTCTGGAGCTCAGTGATCAAACCTGGACCTGGGAACCCCAGTCTCCTGTGTGTGGGGGGGGGGGTTTGGCACTTGGCTCCTCAGCCTTTCACAGTGGACATGAGGACACGATGAGTCATTTGGGTTTAAAACCCCGTCTTGGCAACGGGGCCAATGCGAGTGCACATATTTTAGATACGAAACAGGCATCTCTGCCAACTGAAAGTGCTGAGTATTTAGGAACATTAGGGATTGTGGAGTGACTGAGTGAAAAGCTCGAAGGTCAAGGCTATTTCCAGCTATTCTTGCCTGTACCTGGGAGAGAGCGGATGTCTAACTGCTCAAGAAATTTTCCAGGATCTGCTGAGGAAAGGGTCTCTGAGAGCAGCAAGGGGCATGCTCGTCCTCCCTCCTGCTCCAGGCCAGACACCAGCCACAGCAAGTACTCTCTCCTCCCTGGGCTTTTATTTGATGAGTCAATACACACATCAGAAACAAGCAACAAGTAAAGTAAGAATCCAATACAGTAAAGTAGTAAAATAATTATCTGATATTGAATTGTGTGAGGCATCGGCAAGGGTTTGGGAGCTCTCCTGCTTATTCACATGGAGCACTGGGAAGGCTTCCGTCTTGTGCCGCAGGACTTCTACATCTAGTGGGGGTGAGGAGTGAGGGGTGAGGGGATCCTTCAGTGGAAAGATGGAAAACAGCGTGCCAGAAAGTAAGCCCGCCCTCCCTCCAAGGGTTGAGTAACTCTCAGTGAACAATGGAATGGAATGTTCCTCAGGATGGAAACAGCTGGACTCTAACCAGTAACTGATCACGTGATCTTAAGACTCCAACCCTGGGTACATGTGGTGCTGGCAGGGTTGTTAGCTCATGTCCTCATCCTAAGGTGGTGACAAACCTTGACTTCATTTTCCATTAGTTCAGAGTGAAATTTCTCAACCACGAGGGGCATGGACATCTTTAGGCATGACTTTCATTTACAACAGTTACTACTGAGACAACAGAAGTGACCTCACGCCCTTGAGGAATCTGTGGTAGACTTGCTAAAGTCCAGGGGCTTCCAGATCATGAACAAAGAGGGACACCAATCAAAGAAGAATCAGCATCCAGGGATATTAGACATAACAGAGGGTCACAAAATCACAGGAATAATGAGAGAATGACAAATGAATCACGGTCATGCTAATATGACACTCGCACCAGTGAGGGTGTTCCATGCATGAAATGGTCATATATGTTCATGGTCATACATGAGGGAAGGTCAGATTTCAGCACATTTTCTCCACAGGTACAGATACAGGATGGCAGACAGGTAATTGTCAACACGCTACACTTAACACACTTCCTTGCCTTCCTGGCGGAGACCATGAAAATGGAGTTGGTGCCTCCCCAAGGAAGACGCCATGATACAACAGTGGGGCCTCCATCTCCCATTCCTGAGACACAACACTTTAAAGTGTGACCCATGGGATCAGGATGCCCCAATTAGAGAAAGGGGAAAAGAAGAACGAGGACAGCCTGATACCCCAATGGCTTTCTCCTGAGAGGTCATAAGTGACTTTGTTAGGTCATCCCACCATCTCATGTTTTGAAAAAAAGTTGCCAGGAAGAGATCTTTGTCTCTTCAGTGGACTCTTAGGTAGGAATGGGATAAAGGGACGTTACTACTAGACTTGCTGATTTATTACAACAGGATTCTTGCCAGAGCATTTGTTTCTAAGATCCACTTATTCCAGTAGTACCCTGATTATACCCATAACTCAAACATGGTGAGAGTCACTAGGCAAGGAGTGTCTTGGATGGTAGGTTCCTACTTCAAATGAAGACAAGTTATTTCTGGTAGGGTCATTGGACTGTCCTATAGGAAACAGTCTCTCTGGGTGGGTTAGCAATATATTCCTACCTGGGGCACTGAAGATTAATCTTAATGTCCTTGGCTACCCAAAAGCAGGCCATCACAAAAATCAAGCTATAATGAAACTTTAAATGACATTTTAATTTTGATTTCTTTCCAATGAAACGTGATGATCTAAGATCATGGTATGGGGATTGTTCATTCGCTTTATCAAATAAATGTGCACTGCTAATTCCTTGATGTGTACGTTTTGATACGGAGACACAATCTGTGTTTCAACCTACTGAATTTTACTTCAACATGGAGAAAGGCACTCTATCAACATCCCATCAACGCAAGGAGAAGGGAATTTGAAGACGATGGAGCGCCAAGGAGCCTCAGGGCTGTGAGGCGCGATGATTCAGGGATGATTCTGTGTTCTCTCAGGAGTGCTGTAAATTGTATTTCATTTTCACGACCGATTAAAGGCCAGAGGGGGAGAGAGATAAAGATGAGTCACGGGAAACCTAACATGGTGCACTTTCCTTAAGCATGGTCTGCACAACCCTCAGGGGGGTAGCAGATCAAAGCCTGAATAAAAACAAGTCATGCCTAGCCTCGAGGACCCAAAAGGGACAGGCTGGTAGTTAAAATCCCCCAAATCAAAACAGAAGAAAATCTGTCTGACAAAACAGAAACATTTCATTTTAAGGAAACTGACCTTTTACGTATATTCAATGAAAAATTATTGTCTTCCTTTAGGAATCTATATGCTTAGCCAAACACTAGTTCTAATTTCTTTTCAGTACTAGTCTCTGGATACCCTCCATGCCTGTTCTCTTGATGCCCAGGAAGTGTGCAAGGGATGCAATCCACTAGCAGGACTGTACCCCCGGGGAGACCTGATTCCTTGGCCTGGGGCATGGAGCTGCTCAGATGTTGCAGAGCAGTGCGGGGAGGCCCCTCTGGAAGCTGCTGACCATCTCTGTGTGCCAGAGATTAACTTCCACTCAGGTCAAAGATGCCAGGCCTGGTCCCTATGTGGAAGGAGGTTGTGCCTCATCAGCTCAGCGGGCAGGAATGAAGTCGCTGCCCATCTCACCCCATTCATGGTCTTTGTCGTCAGTGGAGATTGAAAGTCTTACTTTTAAAGAACAAAGCAGATGGAGAGTGTAGCCAAGCAGCAGTTCAGGAAAGTCAAGGAAGCTCCGTGGGGTCAGGGAGGTTCCCCAGGAGCAGCTCCTGAGAAGTCAGGGATGAAAAGCGAGCTGAGAGCGGCAGCCCATATGGTCTGGAAGAGGGAGCATGGGCTTTGCCTTTGCCCCCAGCCAGCAAGCCTGGTGCACATCTGAGCCATGCCTGATTCACCAACCAGAAGGCAGATGTGATGCCAAGAAGGGAGGCTGTGGAAGTTCACTCCACAGGCATGAGGGAGGACAGACCCCAGCCCCAGGTCCCAGTGTTTATGAAGAGCATGATCCACTAGTGAGCATTATGGACCAAACCAACAGTAAAGAGACTCAAGCCTCAGTGATGACCACAATAACAACAGAACTACATCTTTCCTTCGCAGGCAAACAGTGCTACGTGATGGCTCCCAACCGCATTTTCCACAGTTGGGTCCTGAACCAGTCATTTTGTGACTGCTGCTGGTGACCTCAACACTGGCCTTGGACTTGGTTTCCATGCCAGCCACCACAGCCCTAGGCAGGGCCACCAGATAGGAGGAGAATGTCCTCCTACCCGCTGCTGCCATCCTCCTGGGCAGCTGTGCGTGGGCACAGGCTGCTCTGGCCACCGTTCAAAAGGCCTCAGATGGAGAGCCTGTCTCTCTCCCGCCACCCACGGCTGACACGGTGGGGCTGTAGGTGGAGGTGCTGGGGATTTCCTGCCCAGGGCACTCACAGTCCTGTCTACATGCCATGTAGGCAGCAGCGGCCAGTCTCAAAGCAGCATCTGTGCTGGGACTGAGGATAAAGGGACGGGCAAGGGGGAGACGCCAGGCATTGAATGTGGCCCATCACAGGAAAATGCCACGGCTTCCACGGAAAGGTTCGCACCAGGAAATGCCCCATGACCCGCTGACTTTCTATTTAACAGCTGAGTGCACAGCTCTGGCTGAACACCAGTGTCTGTGTCCAGGGCTACTCCAGAGGCAGGGTGCCTCGCTCCCGGCCCCAGCCTCACCCCACACCTCTTTCTCACTCGGCCCACTCCTGTCCCAGTGGCCTTGCTCCAGAGTCTCGAGCCCCTCCCAGGCCACCCTCCTTTCGGACTAGCCCTTTCCTCCTCCTGGACGCCCTGCCTGCCCCCTGCCTGCCTGCCACCACTCCTTCGCGCCCCTGCTCCAGAATCAACTCTGCGGGCATCCATTTCTCAGACCAGGTCCCATCCCTTCCCCTCAGTCCACAACTCAGGCAGAAGCTTTACTTCCTTCTGCATCTGTCACCAAGATCATCCCCAGTTGTTTATTGCTTATTGTAAATGTAAGCCTTTCCCCACCAGCTCCACGAAGGCAGGACGGAGAGTTTGTCTAGTGGGCTGAGTTCCCAGGACCTAGGAGCGCACCTGGCAGCTACTTCTATTCCTCATCGATCTAAAGTAAGGGATTAGATAAGGGATCACGTGACTCAGCGCACCCTACGTCACACTGGGGCGACACTCAACTCACGGTGCTCCGCGCTGCACAGATGAGGACAGCAAGCACCAGAGAAGAGAAACCCAGCCCAGGTCACAGGGAGCAGGAAGCGAAATTCAGTGTGTTAAAAGCAGTTCCGCTGACGCGCCCAGTGCAGCCCGCATGTCATGTCACGTCACATCACGTCACGTCAGTCACGTCAGGGCCTCGCCCACAACTGCACCGGGGGCTCATGGGAAGGAAAACCATGTGTGTTCTCACCCACACAACTGAGTTACCGACACGGGTTTCGAGCGGTGAGTCCTGGCAGCTCCGCGGCCGCCACAGGTAGCCCCCACAGCTGAGGCGCCTCCTCAGGGGAGAAGCGAAAGGACAGAGCCGGCCACTCACCATGATTCCAGTGAGCAGGCAGACGCCCTTCCCGCAGTAGGTGTTGGGGACCATGTCACCGTAGCCGATGGAGAGAAAGGTTATCGATATCAACCACATCGCCCCGAGGAAATTGCTCGTGACGTCCTGCTGGTCGTGGTACCTGGAAGACAGCCAAGCTCACGGTTATGACTAAAATGGAAGTCAGACCCCAGCGAGCCGAAGGGATACCGCTCAGCTTTAAAGAGACTCAGAGGAACCGTCAAATACCAAAGCTGCCTTTCTCACCACTGTGGACGGACGTTCGCCCGTTTGTCTGTGACACTTACTCGGTCCCTCGCTCCTGACGTGTGTCCGACCACTGGGGTGATGCCCAGTCTCGCTCCACACCCCCACGAGAGCTGGGTCATTCCCTTCCCCTTCACCGACACTGTCCTTTGCCATTATTTCCCGAACGGCCCAACTCCACCCCAACCTTCAAAATGTATTGGGGGTGGAGGAGGCTTTTCCTGTCTACTCTTCTCCTGCCCCAAGCTCCCTCTGGACCCAAGGCAGATTCCCGCCCCAGGACTTTATGTAACTGTCCTCCTCTCTCCCTCCCCCCAGGTCTTGCCCTAACCATCCTACTTGGAGACAGAGCTTTCTATCCCACCATTCCTGCCCAGAACCAGAGCTTATGCCTCAGCGGCTTCACACAAAGAGCTTACAGTAAAAAGGCCAAGTCTACCCTGATGATTTCTGGAAGTGGCAGGTTTGGCGGGTGAGGAGCTTTTCTGTTAGAAACTGCCCATCTCATAATGTTGTATGCCTATTGGGTGCACTGGACGGTAACATGGAACCATTGTGGGGGGCACTGCTTTCAGTCAGCCATGCCTGTGACTATGGGGCCACATGAGTCATTACCTAGAACTTGAGCTGAGGCATGTCTGTGTGGTCATGGGGTGCAGCCACCTCCTCTGTCTCTACAGCAGTCAGATCCTACTACTAGAGGTGTTCCTTGTTCTTCACTCAAACTCTCATAAGGACCTCTCTCATTTCTGAAACCACAAGGGGGAGGGCTTTTCTTTCCTCAGCATTCCTTCTCCAAAACATGGTGGTAATCCCTGGCTTTCACTCTCTCAGTCCTGCCCTACAGTGCGACTCCTTGTTTATGCTACACATGTGCAGTTTGGATTAGGCTTCTCCAGCCTATGTCCCAAGAACTGATCCCATATGACATGCAATACCATACAGTGGATCTTTGCATGCTGTCTCTCTTCTGTCCTTCATCTCATGCCAAGGCTCCCTCACCCAGAGCCCAAAGGGCAGAAGGTTTAGAGAGTATAGGCTTTCCTCTCATTATGAGTGGATCTTTCCTCTATCTTTGGATACAGAAAAACCCATGTTAATAGCTTCTGAACCTTTGTTTTCTTCCTCCATATAAAGGATTCCTACATGCATGAATTAGGAGAAAATGAACTCAGGAGAACTGTTCCATTTATAGTAGCATCAACAAGTATTAAATGCCCAAGAATGAAACTAACAAAGGAGGTAACAACTCTGCTCAATGAAAATTTAAAGAAAGAATTAGAAGACAACACAAAGAAATGGGAAGATAGTCTGTGCTCATGGATTGACAATGTTAAAATGTCCATTTTATCCAAAGCAACATATAGATTCAATGAACTCCCTATCAATGAAATTCTGCTAAGAAATAGATAAAACTTACTGGAATTTATAGTAGAAGCACTGAAAACCCCAAATAACCAAAATGATTCTGGCAAAAAGAAAAGGACTGGTAGTATCCCACTCCCAGATTTCAAACAATACTGTAAGCCTGCAGTAATCCAAACAGTATGGTATTTAAATAAAAGCAGATACATAAATCAATAAGTAGAATTGATAGCTCAGAAATATATATGGACAGAAAATATACAATGAAGAAAAGTATCTTCAACTTCAAAAAATGGGAAAACATGACAGTTTCATGTAGAAAAGTGAAACTAGAGCAATCTCTCACATGATAACAAAATTAACTGACGATGGATTAAAGACTTAGATGCAAGACCAGAAAACATAAAATACATAGAAGAAAATATAGGCAACTGTTCTATCCCATCGGCTTCAGTCATATCTTTGGGAACTTGACTCCAATGGTGAGGAAAATAAAAGCCAAAAAAGACATGTTGGACTACTCCAATTAAAAAGGCTCTACACAACTAAAGAAACTCACAAAAATGAGAAACACATCCTACTGATTGGAAGGCAACAGTTTGCACATCATGACCAGGGACTCCTATCAAAAGTCTACAAAGAATCCAATTCAAAAATGGACAAAAGGGCTAAATAGACAACTCTCTAAATAAGACATCCAGATGGCCAATGGCCACATGGAAAAATACCCAGCATCACTTCTTCAAAGAACATCAGATCAAACCCCAGTGAGAGACCACCTTAACTTTTGTGAGAATGTCCCATAAAAAAGTCCAAAACACAAATAGAGAACAGGGGAGGGGTGCTTAGTGGAATATGATAGAGGACTATGGGTGCTTCAGAGGTAGGAAAATTACTGTAACTGCACCTGAGGAGAGAAGTCCTGTATTGGAAAAAATAAAAGGATGCCAAAAAAAAAAAAAAATAGATTGTACAGGAAAAAATAAAGATGCAAGAGAGAAGCCATGAAACACTATAATTTGTTGAATAATTTCTTAATACATATTTTCTACTGTCTTTTAAGCAACTAATCTGCATTTTCTCATTTTACATCTGTGTTTTAAAACATGGAAAATACTTTTCACATCAGCATCAACATAATACCCTCCATGGTTTTACACAGTGAAATCTTAAGGTCAGTACAAGGCAGGGAGGTGTCAGAGCACAACTGTATGGAGTATGGTTAAGTTGGAAACTCTACATTTTAAAGAAAGTCCTCTCAGGGGTACCCCTTATGGTTGAAGCTGAGGCCATCTCAACTCAGAGAGAGATGTCTGGTTGATCTGCCCTCCCCCTCCCCCCGCCACTTTGGTTGGGATTTTCAAAATATGAAGTGGTTCATAACTTTGAGAATGTCACTGAGAAGCATTTGTGGAAACACTCAGACGAGACAACTCTTCAGGTGCTCACTTTTAATAAATACACTAGTTTTAAATCCACCAATTTTCCCTATCTTCATATGACCCTTTGCCAAACACTCAAGTATTATAACATCCTATCACTTAGTCAAATTGATTATATGCTATTCACATTGTACCAGGTCAGACAACTATAAGCTTGTAATTAAAGACAACTTGAAATATCTTTCTAAGAGTTGGTATTTTAGAGTTTGGGATTCAATGGAAAAGTATCCTTTTGCTTTGGAAATAGTAAACCTGTCTGAAAAAGCAATTCAGAATAAAAATCACACCGATGTTTTTGTTCCATTCAGATATACTTAGTCAAGAAGAGGTAGCTAATGAGGAACTATATCCGATACTGTTAGAATAATCAGAATTTCTTTCCTGGCGATTCAGAAATGTTTGACCTCTCAACAGGGTACCATGGCTTAGTATTCCACAAGGTTCTGAAATTAGACTAGAGCCACACCATGGTGAATGTTCAACAGACAATTTAAAAGGTCAAAAACGTTTCAAAGCATTTCTTAACGTTGACGTTCACTTCCCAAACTTACTGAGATCGACACAAAAGGAATGATTCTGGCAAAGAGGAAAACATGACTCACAGAACAAATTTCAAATTCTAATCAACATGAAGGCTTCTTTAAAATGCATTAAAGAAGATCAAAAGTACTGCAAGGAAGGCCCGGTGGCCTCAACTTTTTAAAGATTTCCGCCATGTGGTGAGGGGGTTTCCTGCATGGTCTCAAAGCACCGCAGGCTTCCCAGACTCGAAGATCAGGAGATCAGCTGCAAAGTTTTAAAAGCAGCAACATGTTCCTTGTCTTCCTTGCCATTCATTTCTTCATTTGGTGCCAACCGTGGGCCTACCGCTGCTTCTGACATCACAAACAGGATGCTATATTCTATATTTGTCCCATCACCAGGGGGATCATTCCAAGGGAGTTAGAGAGTTTCTCCCTCTGAACAAGGCAGCCTCTGCCGAACACCCTGGATCACCCTCTGCACTTTCCATCAGCGATGCGAGTCTGGTGGCACTAAATGGTTGGCAGTTACGTCCCCAGCTTTCCCAGCCCTCTTCTCTGCAGGTTCATTTCCTTCAACACCTCCTTCTCTTCTTCTATGGCCCTGATTGAGTGTGTGTTCAGGGGCTTCCTTGTCCACACTCTGCACAGCTGTAGTCCCCAGGATGGCCTACAGCCCTCTTCTCTATTCCAAGCAGACACTTGTGGGGATCCCTAGCATACTAGTGGCTGTTCACTTGGGTTCTAGGAGCTGTAATACAGAACTTGCTCATCAAATGTCCTTGGAGAACTATTACAAACTTCAGCAAGAAGACTGTGCCTCATTCACTGCTGCACCTTCACACGGCACTCAGAAGAAATGGGTGGAAGCCTATCTGTAGCAATGATTAATGGCCAGAAAGCCCAGAGTAGCCAAGGCAAGGAATCCCCCAGGGAGGAGCAACAACCCAAGTGAGTCACCTATACCTGGAAAAAATCTAGAGGATGAAGCCCAGGCAAAGAAACCAGGCAGAGTCCCTCTCTCAAGGTGAGGGGCAGAGCTGGGAATCAAGAGGGGTTATGAGTTCATGAGACCAGAAGCCAGACAGAAGAGATCTACATGAGAGACCCAGATGTCTGCAGAGAAAGCTGCACAATCATTCTGTGGCCTACTGCTCAACCCAGGTGCTAAGGCCTCTGGAAGCCTAGTGATACCTGAACAGAAATGGGGCAGGTGGCAGACCAGTGGGTGAAGACTGTCACCATGGAGCCACAGTGTACTTAAGCCTGAGGGGTTGCTATCCACCCTACTGGAACCATGAAAATAAAACATCAGAGGCTACCAACTGATAACCCAATATTGGACCTAAATGGAATAATGACAAGTAAGGTAAAGGCAGGGAGTAGCTGAAAAAAGTAAGGAACAACAGACAGAAAACTGATATCAAAGGGACACATTCATCCAAGCAGACTGTAACTACATTAAAAGTAAAAGGCATAAATCCCCCAATTAAAGGCATAGACTGTCATGGGACCTGAGGAAAGTTCATGACTTGGAGAAACAAGGTAGATTGCAACAGGTGGGCAAAGTCCAAAGATGAAAACTGAAGAATCAATGCCCAAGGATGCAGAATGAGAGTACTCAGGCACCTGGCCTGCCAGACCACCAACAGGAAAGTCCAGGTGTCTGTCCTGCTTTAATGCACCAGGAGACAGTGCTTTATTCTCTGTGACTATAATGTGTCATCAAGGTTAACAAGCATCAACTACTTAGGGAAGAGTTTCTTATTCTATGGTGTATTGTTCGTCCACATGCACAAAGGAGCTTTGGAGACACAAGTCACATGGCAAGGAATGAAAAATAGTGTGAGAAGTTAAAAATGCAATAAGAGAGAAAAAAATGATCGCAAAGAGTAATAAGGGAGTATATAAATTGTATTTAATGTGACTACAAGAGACATAGCAAGTGAATAATTTATCTACAACAAATGAAAGTGATATCACAATGTCTAATAACACCACACAGGCAACTAACATTATAATCTAACATTCCAATGAAATGTAAAATCTAGTTGGTCCAAAAACTTCACTAAAACCCCCTCATCCAAAAACTTCACTAAATCCCTCGCTGAGTGGTGGTGTTCCAAAATGAACATACAGTGACTATAAAAATTACTCTATAAAGATTTTACAGATGTCCCTTTAGACCTGAGCCTTTGAACTGCTCCAAGCTGTGTTTCTCTCCCAATCACTTACAAGCATCCCCACTTCACTTGACAAACACAGCTTTAGGAACTTGAAGTTGCCAAGGAGGCAGGCATTCATTCAGTACCATTGAATGTCCAGAGAGGCTGAGAGGCAAGTACTGGGCTTCAGCCACAGGGAGTCCCCACTTCCATCCATGATCTGATTCTTTATTCACTCTAAAATGCCAAAGTGAGATGTTACTTATTCCTCAAACCCTGTTTATTTGTAATTTCTCCCTTCTTGTTAATTTATTTGAAAAAGTCAGAAAGCTGGAAATAAATCGATTTCTCCCTCTCCTCCTTCCCTCTCATCTTCTTCCTTTCCACACCCCATTGTGTGAGCCTGGGAATGTGTGGGGGCAGGGAAGGGTGCTTCTGTACAATGTTGGCTTTCTGCTCCTGCCTCAACCCCTAATGAGGCTAATGAGGATTTCGGTCCCTTGTGGACCCAGACCTGCTTGCAGGTAGGGACTGTGAGCAGCAAGGTCAACGTGAACTTCCTTTAGGAATAAAGCTCAAAGGCAGAGAGGAGGAGAGCCTCAACACTTGCTTGAAGAGTTACATTGTATTTCCGTAAAAAGATGACGAAGCATTTTGCAGAAGGACTAGTCATGTATGCATTTCTGTGGACATTTTCCTCTGTTCAGAGATGACTTTCCTACCAATAAGTTAACAGTCAGATCTCATACGGATAAAATTATTTCACAACTGTGTTAAAAAAAAAAAAAAACTGTGGATGTGGATGACCTCACCCCTATGTGAACTATCAAGAAACAAGACAGAAAAACAGACATAACTAAACAAAATTCAATCCAAGAGATCAGATGGTCCAACTGAGGTGACCAGGGGGGAGTATGGGAGCGAGGAGCAAGGGTGGGGTATAGTGGAGACTGTGGTGAAAGACCCTGGGGGCCTGGGTGAGGGGTGTGAGGGGTGAACCTGTACCCCTAAATCATGCAGTGCTGTAAGGTTACCACAGCTGAAAAAATAAAAAAGGAAAACTGTAAGAACGCAGATGGTGTCACATTAACATAGTCTATGCAGTTCTGAAAAGACAGGCCAGCATAGTCTATGCAGTTCTGAAAAGACAGGCCAGCAAGATGTGTCAGACTTCACTCTCTGATAAAGGGGCTCAGTGATGCCTGGTAGTGTCTAGGAGAGAAGGGCAAAGCAGACACAGACCCAGGGTGCTCACAGACAGGAGGAGAGACGTTCTGAAGGAGGTGTGCCACGGAAGCTCTGGCTGCCACCCTGAGGAGACCTGAAGTTCTGTCAACATTCTGAAATAAAATTCAAATATAGCCTGTCTATCCAACTGCCTGCCTACTTATTTATCTGCAGGCCTGTCTATCTTATGTGTATGTCTAGCAGTCTTTGTACCTACCTATCAATCTACCTGTCCGTCCGTCCGCCCACCCACCCGTCTGTCCGTCCATCCATCCATCTATCCATCTGACTTATAAAATACATGTTAGCCAGGCATGGTGGCTCATGCCTGTAAGCTTCAGCCTATGAAGCAGCTGAGGCTAGGGATCGTGGTTTGAGTCCTGCTCGGAGCAACACAGCGAGACCTAGTCCCACAAAATAGCTGGGCGTGGTGGTGCGCACTTATAATCCCAGCTACCTGGGAAGCTGAGGCTGGGGATTGCTTGAGTTCACGGTACCCTAGGCAACATGAGCCTGTGGTTCCCTGGGCAAAACAGTGAGATCTAGTCTCAAAAAATAAAATAAAATAAAATACATATTAGTAACATATTAAAAAATTAGTAACAAATATAATACATTACAGCACGTCAAATATTTCAATACCTAAAACCTTGAGCAAGGCCGGGAGCCAGCAACACACAAAGCACTCAGCTCTCTGCCCTGCATATATGAAGCACTGAAGCACCTCAGTCTGATCAGTGTGTTGTTCTAGCCATTCCAATGCTGCCAGGTGCTGCCCAAGATGAGACGATTCAGAGTTGAGATAATTCAGAGCAGAGATGATTTTGTGAAATGGGAAAAACTTTTGATCAAATTCCAGATAACAGAAACAAGTTTCCCTTCCACTGCAACACTAGTAGCGCGATTTAAATCCTGCTCTCTGCAGCCACATGGAGGGACCGAGAGGGCATTATGCTTCGTGAAGTCAGTCAGATGGAGACCGACAGACATTGAGTGGATTCACTCACATGTGATGCAAAAAGAAATGAAACAAATGGACTAAGGGAATCAGGGATAAACTTTTGTACCATAAAACCAAATGCACAGTCATCAGAAAGGAAGTGGGGGGAGGGGCTGCTAACTCAGGGCAAGGGGTCAGTGCTGAAGGCAAGAACTGGCTTTTCAGTGAGGGGCTGACCAAGGACTTAGCCTCAACTCTTCCATCATGCCTCTGGCTGATAGCATTTCAAATAGGCTTGTTATACACAGTCTAGCAAATGGCCAAGGTCCAGTGGGCATAAGAACAGTTCTTGGTTGGTGGGAAGGTCCCAAGCGGCACAGGATGCAGAACACTCCCGAGCCCACCCAGCCAGTCGAAGCACCCTTCCCGTGCACCCTGGGCAGGGCCACTGCAGCCGAGCCCCCAGGGTTGGATTCTCCAGGCAGCTGGGCTGCCTCATGGCCGCAGAAAACCTGGAGCTGCTGCTCATGCAATCTGATGAGCAGTGAAATGACTCTGGAACTAGGCACAGAGGACACTCACTAGGCCCTGCTAGGCCCCGGGAAATGAAGCGCTGTCAAGCTCTGAACACTGTCACCCACCAGGGTGAGCACTTTGGACGACCGTCCTCACCCCCACCTGGCTTCTTTCTCAACATGCCAACCAGTACTTGAGTACTTGGTCCTATCTCCCCAGACAGCCTTTGTCCCTGCAGCTCCTGCTACGCCTGGCCTATGTGGGCACAGAGCTCCTCCAGCAGGGAGGTGGCAAGGGGTGGGGACACGAGATGGAGACACGCTGGCATGGTCAGGTCCAAAGGTTCTCTCAACAAAAGGTCATTTTTTCAAAAACACGCCCAACAGTTCATGTCTGCCATGTGCATGCCTCTGATGAGAGCAGCAGGCTTGTCTACACTGGCAGGCTGCAGTGTGGCAGCAAGCTCCCTCACTTCCCTTCCGGGAGGATCAGAGGAACAGCAGGACAACCGTCACTAGGTGGCAGTGCCTCACCGGTCTATCCCCAGGGCTGCTATGAGCTGGGCCCCACCTTTCAGGGTCAAGGTTGTGAGGGGGTGACTGGGCTGGAGGACCTTCTTGAGAGCCCCCTTCAGGGAATCTGAAGGAGATGTTGTTTCCAGGTTTGAGGCAGGAGTCATGGCTGAAAAAAACAAGCCCAAGTCACTCCCCCAAAACACGGGAATTTCCTGAGGCATGTGTGTGTGTGTTTGTTTGTTTGTTTGTGTGTGTGTCTGTGTGGGAAGGGAGCTGTGCAGCATGTATGTGTTATGTGCATGGTATGTCTGTAAATAGGTGGTTATGTGTAGGTGGGTGTGCTGTGTGCCTGTGGTTTATCTGTGAATGTGCAGATGTGTGTGGTTGTGTGGCATGTGTGTGGTATATCTGTGGGTATTATATGATGCATATGGATATACATGTGTGTGTGCATGTATGGTTTTGTGATATGTGTGGTTAGTGCATTGGTATCCAGTGTGGGTATGTGTGGTGTGTGTGTGGTGTGGGGTGTGTCTGAATTCTTCCTAGATCTAGATTCGTGCTCACAGGGAGCTGGGGTGGTGGCAGTGTATCTACGCAACTCACACCCATGAGGTGCTCTTTGTTAAAGACTGGACCTAACTCCTCAATCTGTGAGGGGAAAACAGAAGGTCCCTGTGGATTTTTCTAACTAGGCCATGTTGGAATTAAACCGGCGCTTAAGGATCAGCGAGTCCGGGTCCCATGCACTCGCTGTGAGGAAGGTCTGCCCGCAAGGCCCAGGTGGTACCCACCTCTTCACTCCTCGTGACCTGGACCTTGAGCCTTGATACCCGAGCCTCCCTCTCCTAGGGCATGAGGTCTCCCTACCATGTCCTGGAGCTGCAGCTCTGAGATGACAAGGAACCAACCAACCCGTCGGTATAAAGACACCAATGTGGTCCCACAATGGACAAATCCTTCTCTGCTTGTGTAAAAGCAGGTACAGAGGAAGCCCTCGGCTTTAGAAAATGTAACTTCTTGCACATGCTCATAGGTAAGGTAACAAGGGCCAGGCGCCTTTTGGCTTTCTTCCCTTCTGCCCTCCCCATCCCCCTTGCTGTGCCATCAGTCCGGAGCTTTCCTGGCACAGGCTAAGCACCCAAGGGTGGGGGTGGTTTGCCCACTAGCCAGGAGGGGGAGGAAGGAGGGCTGGACAACACCAAGATGTCAGCAAGAAGGAAAAGGCCTCACTACCTTTGTCCTGGGTCTCCTCCCTCCCCCAGGCCCTTCCTCCCACCCACTCTGGGCCTGCCATCTGCCCTGGGGGGCAGGGCGCATGCTTCTAGGTCTACCATCAGTCTTGCATTCCAGAAAAATCTGAGGAACACACACTATCACCCCATCAACCAGCTAAAAGTCAGCATAACCCCCAGGCCATTAGAGGGATTCTGAACGTTTAATTTCCCAAATGCAGCCAACAAAGATTCCTCCTTGGAACCAGGAAGACAGTCCATGCTCCAGTCTTTCGCAGGTATGAGGGTTCTGGGGCAGTGGGCCTTCCCGAATTACTGTCCAATGCCTCGGCAGACACAGTCTGAGAGGAACCCCGGGCTCGGGGAGCACATCCACAGGTGGGCGCTGAAGGTGGTCTAGCTGGGCCGAGGAGGCTTTCAAGGCTCCCCACTTAAATTCTCTCACTTGGCAGCTAAAAGTCAGGCAGGGGCTTACCAACTGCCCCTTGCTGGGCCAGCCCCACTGCTGACAGACTGGAGCCCAGGTGTCATGGCCAGAGGGGACAGGCAGAGGGGTTCCCAAGGGGGATGCTGAGGGGAGGAGGATGGCCCAGATGGCCCTCCATCCCGAGACGTGCAGTCGGCCCCTGAAATTCAGTGTTCTGTTATCCCCAGAAAAAAACATATTTTTCTACAAGCAGAAAATCAGAGAGGAGAGGAGGAGGAAGATGGGGACTAAGGAGAGAGGCTTAAAGACTCAAGAGTGATAATTCCTGCAGGTCAGACTTTGAGAAAAGGTAAACAGACGGTGGAAGAAAAATCACCACAGAAACCATGAAAACTCCGAAAGGCTCCAGTGTAGCCAGCCTCCGGCTAACTTAAAAATAATTAAAACCCAGCCTCCAGGTCTAGCTTTGCACCCGCCTTTGCCTTTTAGCTTCCCCAGCTCCTGCAGAAGGAGCCAACTACGCCAGAAAAAAGGAAAACATATGCAAAATGCTTTCATTTATCATTTGGATTTTAGTGCTTTCAGGATCTTCAAAGGTCATTCAAAACCCTGCCAAGACTGTGGGAGCAGGACCTGCAGAAGGAGGCTGGGGGGCAGTGGCACGTGGAGCCCGCTGGGCTACAGGCTGGGCTCACCCAGTCACAGGCTGAGAGCGTGGCTGCTGGCTGAGAAGGATGACCAGACACTTTCGGAAAATACTAACACAGCAGCCGCAATGGCGAGACTGACTTTTTGATCCAGACTGGAAGGAAGCTGTGGCGAGGAAGACTGTGCAAGGCCACCTGCTTGAAGGAGGTGGCCCTCTGTGCTGAGGCTGTCTGTTGGGAGCCAAAGCCTTTGGGGACCCAAGTGACCAAAACCAAACCCTTGAGCCTCAGGTCTGCTGTACAATGCTGGTCAGTCTCTGTCCAGTACAACCACTTGGCTGGGGCAGGATGGTCTTACAGTCCACTCATGTCCAGCTGTGCTAAGGGGAGACTCCACTTACTTCCATCACAGCCCCAACCTCAGGCAGAAAGAATCATGCCTTAGCCCAAGGCTAGAGCTGGAACTGAAAGCAGAGTTGTCTGTCCCTGTGGCACACTTGACCTTGAAGGGCTGGCTCCACAGGGGCGCATCTGCCAGAGTCTCTCCCCAGGGCATCATGTGAGAGAAGGTGAGCTGATCTCAGAGCTGCCTGTGTGGTATCCCTGTGGCAGCCACTGAGTGGCACAGAGCTCTGGGTGTGAAGAGGGATGGAGCCCACGACAGCTTTCTTTTTTGCTCCATTTTGATTTAATAAACACATTTGTTTGACTTGGAAATTTCACTTAAAAATAACGATCTCATAAAGTCTCTCGCGGATGGAAAGGGAGCCGAACACTTTATAAAAGTGTGGATTTCTAAAATTAAACGGGAGCTCAGTAAGGATGGCCACGCATTTCTCTGAGGGAGTGGCGATAAACTCTGCTGTAGGATATTTCTGTTTCATTATATTAAGCACTTATTTCATTCTCAAGTTACACACACACACACAGTATTAATATGATGAAAGAACTCAGATGTCACTTTATATATTTCCCAGGGTCTCTTTCAAACCCACAAACCCACTGATGGATGCAGGTATCTATGCTGAAATAGAAAGATCTAGAAAGCCAGATGGGCTCATCTAAATATACTAGTACGTACATGGTACGGCACGGCGACTTTCGGATGTGTGATGTCCATCACACATAACTTGGGCCATCTGGACTTCGCTTTCTGAGAATGCCCACCCAGGATACCTGCCGGCCTTGCCGTAGAGGCTGGAGGATGTGTCTGATATGGACATCATGAATGATCGTGACCCTCTGGGGTTGGTGAAGCGGAGCAGTGGACTTTCTACAGCTCTGTGTCCTCATCTCCAGACTCAACTGGGGAGACAAGAAATCTGGGCTCAGCACAACAGCTGGGGAGCGCGTAGGGATCTAGGGAAGCTCCAGTCAGGAGGCCCCAGGTGTATCCATGGTGTCTGATACAACCCACTGCACCCTCCCTCCACAGCCCTCTGCTCAGTTAAAGGGACTGGCAGATACCATGTAAACCCAAACCAGACAAGCTGGCTGCGTCATCCATAAGATCAGGAGTTTTTTTTAAAAAAGACCAGGATTTTCAAATTAAGGCAGTTTAAGAACTTTGAACCTATGCAATAAGTTAAAATTAGATTATCTTTAATGGAGGTCTGCAACATTGTAGGTTTCTGGTAGACCAGTTCACAGATGACATCTGTCTACACTATACCAGGCGTGTCACCAAAGATTAAGGGCTCATACATCACAGTGACCTATCTGCCCGTTCCTCACTCAGCCCCATTCCCCTCAAGTCACTGGAAAAGTTCCTCAACGTGTAGGATACTCTTTTGGGCGTTAGCTAATTTGAGAGTCTTCTTTTTTTATTTTTAATTCCTCAGTTTAACTCTGATTCTAGAAGAAAGATTTTCCTTATATAATCCCCAATGAAACAGCACCTTAATGATTCTAAAATTCCTTCCATATGTGAACAATGAAGATTATGGGACAAAATAGTGCTAGAAACAGCCTCTGAGATTTACACACAGACACTTAGACGACATTTTGAAAACAAATGCTCTCACTGCATTAAATATGACAGACTATTGCCACGTGATAACAGATAACCCAGAGCCTGCCTCAATGCCAAGGTTCTACCAGTCATTAAAAAACAACACAAAAGTTAACATGGGGTTTGCAGTAAGTGGAGTAACACAGCAGCCTGATTTTTGTGGCAACACACAAAACAACCTGTTAAGTCAAACAGGATGAACCAGAGATGGAGAAATTCCTCAGAGAGACTACCAAAAGAATCCACACCCTCTCTAATGCTTTCAGTTTAGAGAAGACTGGGATACACTAGTAGTAACAATTCACATTTCATCTCCCCACAATTTTCTCTCTGCCTATTGATTCTGATTTCCCTCTACCCATAATTGGGCTCATAAATGGATCGCCAAAGTCATCCAAGCCAAACTTCGCATCTCATAAGAATGTTTGACCAACAACCAAGTGAAACTGCACAAGAGGAGAATGGAGACCAGCTGGAGCGGGTGGGAGGGGGAGGTAGTGGGTGACCCCCAGGGATTGAAATGATGTGAAATATAGATAAATAAATTAATTAAAAAAAAAAAAAAAAAGAATGTTTGACCAAGAGGTGGGAAATGACTGTCAATAACATAGTAAAGAGACTGGGTAGGTGAGGTCGCCAAGGTCATATGGCTGCCCTATACACTCTCCAGCCTGCCCCTCCAGGCAAACCTAAGGCCCGCCAACTGGCACACAGACTTCTACACTTGCTCCCCACAGCTCTACTTCATATGTCTTCAGACAGTTTCTACTATAAAAATTTCAAAAGCTTCTAAAATCAGTACCCTTCATTAAACTGCTTTCCTGAGAGCCCTTGAGGGCAGAAAAATGATTTTAGTAAAATCCACTTATTCATAAGAAATTAAATATTTTATGCAACGGATAATTTGAGATCCTTGTGTTCCTGTTCTTTTTTAACTCTTCAATCTGATTTAGACTCGGGGAGCCAGGCATTCCTTACATAATCCCCACGGAGCAGCGCCTAATGATTCCTAAGTTCTACATGCGAACAATGAACACGATGTGACCAGAGGCTGAAAATAACCACAAGACTTTCACTGAAGCAGAAAGATTTTAAACTGTTGGTACTTATTAAAGACCCTCCTGTTCCAAGCACTTAATAAGCAGCCATTATCTCATAGGAAACACTCCCCACATCTCTCCGGCTGACTGCCATTTGGGGTCCTCTAGATAAAATGCTGAACAACACTTCTGACTGGAGCTTTACACACTCTTTTCTCACACAGACTCAGCGACTCGTTCGTGTTTCTCCCCACAAGCCTGTCTCGCCTCTCTCCCTGCCTCACAGCTGTTCCATCTTCTAAGGGTCCAGTTCAAGTGACACTTATTCCCTGGTGCTCAGGGCCCCGGCTTGGACATTCATCCCTTTCCAGCTTGCACTAGTGTTCCTGATGCTCAGCTTCCAGGTATCCTTCTAGATTGCCAGCTTGGCAATCTAGTCTGGTCTGGGTCTGCCTGCTCTGCCGCCTGGCAGCCAAGCTCAGGCGGGGAAGATGGACAAGAGGGCAGGAGGAGGCCGCTGTGCCACAGGCCTGAAGCACACAGGCAGCTATTGTGTCTCGTTGGTCTTAACCTAGCAGGGATCCCAACACTAGTGCTGAACCTTGGAGCAGCGTAAATGCGAAAGCAAATGTGGTCAGGCCTGGGAAGCCAATTCTGCAACCCCAAGCCCAAGGACACAGACCACCCAGGCTGAGCATCAGGTATGTCTTCTGTTTGTTTTCCTTCTCTGGTGGGAGCATTTGCAAACAGCGTCCTCTTTCATTAGAGGCATCTCCCCTTAGAGCAGTGTTTTTCACACTACTGTTAAGTCCCACTAGTAGACTGCAATCAATTTAGTGCTGTGGTTCGCCACCTTGGCAATGCATCATAATCATCTCAGGAGCTTTTAAAATTCTGACTTCAAGGCTACAACCCCAGACCGATGAAGTAGAATCACAGAGGGCGGGGCTGGCAGGGGATGGTCGATAGGTTCCAGGTGAGTTCCATGCAGAACCTGCTGAGAACCACCATCCAGTGCTGGGAAACAGTGAAAGAGACAATGATTAGTGCCTCCAGAGCATCCACCTGCGTGAGAAGCGCACAGTGCACAAGAGCTGCTGCTCGTGGTGTGTGACTACGTACCATCTTCCAGTATATAATGCCATGGCTCTGGGTTTCCTATTTAAAAAGGAAACTGAAAAAGTGAACCCTCTTGGGAGCTGAGATAGAAACTGTCCTCGAAGTAGCTACAGTCTGAGAACCAGTTTTCACGTGCATTTCTTTGATGTTTCAAAATGTTTTGCATGTTGGCATTTCCCCCAACGTTTTTGCAGAGTCACCTGGGCCTTTCCATTACTGTCCAGTGTCTCTGGATATTTTGGAAGAGGCCATCAGCCTATCAGACCTACCATATTATTGTGGACACAACTCCAGGTTCCTTTGTTACTCTGATGTTTATTCAAAAACTTGCACTATAAAGTCTAACTTCATTTTACACTTGAAATGCACCGTAATTATATTCCTTTGATATTATCATCGTCTACAAAGATATCCCAGAAAGGTATTAAATGTGCCTTTCCCTAACCACCACAGCACCAAGGCTGCTTGGGATAGGGCTGTACATGATCTTTACTATGTGTGTGTTTACATATGCATATACGTGGTCTTCTATCTCTGTATAGATACATACTTATCTATGTTTCTCTGTATACCTATCTCCCTCTCTAGCCCCGTCCATCTATCCACCCACTCACCCACGCATCCACACATCCACACATCCACACATCCATCCATCCATCCATCCATCCATCCAAACATTCACCTTCTCTCCCACCCACCCATCCATACATGCATGCATGCATGTGTACATTCATCCATTCATCCATCCATCCTCCCACCTACTTATCCATGCATCCATCCATCCATGCATCCACCTACTCTCCCACCCACCCATTCATGCAGGCTTGCATGCATCCGTCCGTCCGTCCATCCGTCCGTCCATCCGTTCGTCCGTCCGTCCGTCTATCCGTCCGTCCGTCTGTCTGTCCGTCCGTCCGTCCGTCCGTCCGTCCGTCCGTCCATCCATCCATCCATCCATCCACTCTCCTATCCACCCACCCATGCATCCATTCATCCAATCTGTAGACAAATAGTCTTGAAGATTAATAGTTTTCATTGCTTCCTTAACAAGACCAATGGTAGCTTTCAGATAGGAAAGTAAGAAATAAGGAAAACAGGCCGGTGGGTGTAAAAGAAAAAAAAAAAAAAGGAAAACAGCCGGAACTCAAAGGGAGGAACCAGGACAGAACTACTTTCTGACCAAATGTTGAGGAAGGATGGCCAGTGGCAGAGGCCGACCTGCTTGGGGCTCACTGAAGCACAGGGAACTCACTACTTTTCCTGGGGAACGAGGTTAGGCAGTGGCAGCACAGAGACAGTGTTTGTTGCTGTTGGCCTGGCCGGAACTAAACATTCAGGCACGTTCCTAAAGTCCTTGTGGCCACGGAGATATCTGTAGCTATGTATTTAAGTGACACAAAGCACTCGTGTCACTAATGGTAAGCCTGCTTTCGAGCCTGTCCCCAACCCATCAAAAGATGCAGTAGGAATATTTTTATGTGGCAACCAGGCTCTGTGTCTGGAATTCAACACCACTTTCACCTTGCTTAATCCTCACAAATGACACTGGCATAGCTGACTCCCAGCTGGCCTCATGGAGGAGGGACAAGAATCCACCCCAAAGGCAGCTTTCGAACCAGCCTGCCACGATGGGGATGTTCACCTCCCTCCGTGGTACCCTGGTGGCACTGACACATTTTAGACTGGCAGTAGAGGCAGTGTGTTCTGGAATAATGTTTGGGACTGTCACGCCCAGACCACAGCACCAGCACTGAAACGGGCAGATTGCAGGGAGTATGTTTTCGCTCTCCAAGGAAGTAAACAGCTGCACAGCTGCTTTAGAAACACTACAAAGGAGATAGCAGTAAAATGAAATGTATTAACAGACTGCATGAGGCAAGGTGCTGCTTTCTGTTTTGTTTTGCTTTGGTTTACTGGTTAAAACATTTAAACCCGTGACCATGCCCAGCAACCTGAATAATCCTTTGAGATGAGATGGGGGAAAACAACAGCAAGCCACAGAAGTAGAAAACTACACCACAGGATCATAAATAGCTGGAAAAATGCGAGTTCATCACAAAGAATCTGATGATGGAATGCTTCCACCAGTACTCAGATCTATGATTTAAGGACTTTATTTTCTATTTTTGATCTTTCTCTTCTTTGAATTAATGGAATGCCAACTTCTGAAGGGGATTTTACAGAGTGTCATTTACTCAACATTGATTCATGAGTTTTCACTACAGGGACCATCTAGATGAACTTTCCCACTCAGTGTATTAGAAAGCAAGTATAATAACATTACCTCAACTGGAATTTCTAACATTTCAACAGATAAACTCTATATTCATCCACAAGCTCCAGCCTCCCCTCTCTCCCCACTAGTCTTCCTTCTCTCCTCTTTTTAGAAGATGGTTTCGGATCTTAAGATTGCTCTTCCATTGTTCTGGAACAAAATCCATTCAGTGTACCATATATTATATTTTAAATGATGCCTAGGACAATTCTTACAGAGTCTATATAGAACCAATTCCACAGTTTTTCTCTCAACTTCTCTTCTTGATAGCTTTTTCTTTGAGTGAAAGGCATCTACTTAGAGCTCAACTTTTCTTACAACCATTGAGAAAAAATAGACATAATTTTATAGACATTTAAAAATTCTACCTGACAAAGAACAAAAAAAATCTAAATCTAAATCTGGACATGCTCTTCAATGTAGCAGCCACTAGCTAAAGACATCCACTTAAATTTCATTCAAAATAAAAATAGGAAATTTGTTAGTCACAATTCAGAGTCTCACTTCCCAGACCTGGCCAGCGACTCTCATAAAGAACAACACCTTTACTGCAGAAGGTTCTCCTGGGCAGCCACACTTAAAAGTATCCACAGGATTTGAAAATTGGAAAGCTTAAGAAATCACTCACAGACCTTTTTCTTCCTTCATGCTTACATGCCTTCACTTACCCAAATGAAAACTCCTGGGCCACGTCTCCCCTTACAGATCAGTGTGAATACAGGGCCAGATAGATAAAACTGGGTATAAGGACAACAGACCAATCTTCTCAGGTGTAATAAACATCAGGACTAAGAGCAAGGAACTCCCCTGCAGACCTCACATGGTTGACTTTCTAAATACTTCTGGGCCAAATCCCAGTACAAGCCAGGAATGCTAAGACTGCACCATTTCAGGTATCCTCTGCCTTCATTTCATAAGAGCTACTCATTTCACCAAGGAAGGATGACAGCCCCCTGAACGGGTTTCTGTCACATCCACTGAAGACAACAGTGTGTTACGGTCTATCTACAGGGTGACAGAAAACCAGTCCTAAATCTATTACTTTGAAGAAATACATAAAACCTCAAAAATACTATGAAAACCAATATAAAGTATTATGAGCATTTTTGGTATTTATACTCTAACCTACAGAGTCCTTTAGGGAAATTCCTTGTTTTCAAGTTAGCAGCTGATGAACTGCGTGGTGTCATTTTGTATTTCACCTCTGATGAGACAGCCTTGAACATCCCAGATTAGGAGCGGGAAATGTGCTTCTCAGAGCACCTGCCTATAGGGGAAAACAGACAAGCTTCCTAGTCTGTTCCAGCTTTTTAGAGCTAAGAATGCAAACCTGGGGGACCAGCGGAATTTAAGGCAATCCTTACAAAGTCACTTAATAATGGAAGGTTCAAAAGCTCATTCATTTATCTAGTTAATGAGCCATTCTTTCCTGAAGACAGCCAAAATAAACATTGTTTCACTGGAGACAAGAGGACTACATTTCCCCCTTGATATTCACCAACAAGTTTAACATTAAGCTTTTAAAAAGATGATCATGTAGCCTTTCATATTTATCCCTGAAAGTAAGAGATGTTCTGCAACCATCCCAATCTGGGTAAGTTCACTGTCAGAGCAGCCAAAGGAGGATGTCGGAAGCCTTGAAATTATCATCACAGGATTTTTAATAGCCTGCAGGGAAACAGCCACTGGAGGCTTCTCCTTGAGTTCCCCTTCTCCAGGGTGACTTGGTCCTTTTAGTCTCTCCTCCTAGGCCCACCTATGCCCACCCACACCTGCACACACCCACTGAACCAGGTGTGTACAATCACAGGGAGGGCAGTCCTAGAGGCTAATGCAGAAAGGTCTGAAAAACCCTGAAAATAGAACTACCCTCCAAGTGGGAAGAATCTAAAAGTCTTAGATTAAAAGTTCACATGCAGGACTATAAATACCTAATGTAAAACCAGGGCTGGGTGAAAAAAGCCGAAAATTCTGTAATACTCATACTTGGGTCTTTAATTCAACAACTTTTCTTCTTCTTACAAAAGAAAAAAGCATCAGACTCACCAATCTGTGTGGGTCCTTTATTGGTTTTAGCAGTTACACAGAAACATCAGATAGGGCAGAGCCAGGGCAGGGATGGGAGGCTGGGAGGCAGGTGAGCCTCCCCCCACCCCGGAATCTTCACTCTTTTTCTGGGTACACGCTCACACTCTCTCTGGAGCCTTCTCCTGCTCTCTCATGCACATACTCTCTGCACCCCTTGATCCCCTTTCTCCCAGGTCCAGGTGTGCACATTCACACATACACACATCCACTGGGCTGCACAAGCATGGGGAAGACACAGTTTCCCAGGTGCTGGTTACAGGCTAATGGAGGGGAAAAGCCTGACGGAATGTCTCACCCTACAGTAAGACACAGAGCCATACAAGGCAACGTGATCAGTAATTAAAAATAATGCTTGTAAAACTCAATTTTACAGGGGCGCTTAGAAAGGTCAGTTCTATCCTCACTGTAAGAACAAGATGAAAATCTGAAATTCTAGAAGTTCCAACACTCGTCGGCCATGAGACACTTGAGGGCACAGCACATATCACTGCTCAGAAAAGTACAGGTATGAGCAGACATGGCAAACCAAGGCTCTTGACAGAAAGCACCTTCAGAGTCGATACCAAGTAGGTGACCGAACAGGTAACTGAACAAATTACTAGAGACAGGGCACCAGCTAGCTTGAGAGAGAAAAGCTGGGGACTTGAGCCCGATGGTGATGGGGGTGTCACACACATGTGAGAGTGATACGGTGTGTGAGTCTGACCTTAAGGAATAACCCCAGGATCTTAGTGGTGAGATCAGAGAAAAACCCCCTCTTGCTTCCAGCAGGAAAATATAACATCTGACCATTTTATCATCTATCTAGAATAGCTTATTCCTCCTAACTAAAGTCTGTTTCCTAAAAATAGGAAACTATTTTTCCAGGGTCTAACCAATCAGGGAAAGGGAGAACCAGTTGCAGTCACCCTAAAGTATGACAATAGGGAAGGGGCCTTCAGTCCCCCAGTTTTACCTAAAAGAAGGAAAACAAGATGCATTTGGGCTGATCACAGATTGACCGCTAAAGACAAGCTACTCAGCATGTGTCCTCCTGCCCCTTCACTACCATGTCACCAGGGTTGATGTGTAGGAATAGTGGATCACAAGGTGTGGGGGCGGGGAGGGAGGTCTTTTCATAAACAGTTTTCAAAATAATTTTAGAGAAAGAAAAACAGTTGAAGAGACAGAGCAAATATCAACCAGAGTCAGACTTCACAGGACTGCTGGCATTACTAGAACAGGATATAAAATAGCTCTGGTTAATGGTTCTTTGGAATCAAGGAAAATGCTCTAGGTTAGCAACTTGAAGCCCCATAGAGGGGGAAAAAATGAGAAGGAATAGATGAATGTAACATATTTGAAAAGCTTCATTTTTCTTATTCTTAATGTATGTAAAATATCAGTGAATAACAATGCAACAATTTATTTGGTGATTTTAGACTACAGAACAGTGAAATAAAAAGCAGCATGATGTAATAGATGGGAAGAGAGATTTGGAAACACTTTATTTTAACATACTTGCTTTATCTTATGAAATAAAAGAGTGATTTGAAAGTGAACTTGGGTTGGCAGTATATATATATCTTACAAAGTCTAGAGCAATCACTCAAAAAATAGATATATAGCAGATATGCTAAGAAAGCAGAAAAGTAGAACAACAACAAAAATCACAATGGCCATTTTAAAAAAACAGTCTAACTGTATCATATTCACTTTAACTATCAATTGCAAACACAATGGAAAAATCAGATATTGTCAGGATCAAAAACTAAGACTCAACAATTTGTTGCCCACAAGAGACCCACTTAAAAAAATAAACTTCTATAGATGAAAAGTCAGAATCTGGAGGAAAACATACTCTAGTAACAGTAATCAAAACAAAAATGGAGTAGCTAAATCTATTTCAGATGGAGCAAACTTCAGAATGAGGAAAATAATAATGGATAAAGATGGTCATTATATAATGACAAAGGTTAACTTTTCCAGGAAGCCACAGCAATCTTTAACGTTATTAAAACAACAACTATCTTAGATGTTCTGTGTATGAACCCAACAGTGGATCACCACACATGTGAAGCAAAGCTATTTAGAACTGCAAAGAAATGGATTAGCCCACTATTAGAATCAAATTCTTCACCATTGCTCTTTCAGGAGGTGGGGGACTCACCAGGGAGGAATTAGCACGGACATAACAGCATCATGGACTTCACCGATGTTTACAGAACTCTTACAGATACAACGGATACATATTTTGGTCAAGATCACACACAGATCACACACAGATCTTGGGGTATTAGAAGCACCTTAACCAAATCAGTAGCAACCAGACAATGTCTGCTCTCAGGAATTAAACTAGAAGTTAATGAACGGAAAGATAGCTACAAGATTCCTAGGACTTAGAGAGTAGATGACATACTTTTACAGCACACAGGTCCTGGAACAAGTCTAAAGAAAAATATAAAATTATTTTGAGCTAAATGGAAAGGAATATACAACTTTGTAAGATTTATAGATACAGTGGAAACAGAGCTTAAAAAGTTCTAGCACAAAATACTTATATTAGAAAAGAAGAACTATCTAGAAACTAACCTAAGGGGGGGGGGAATTCAATCCAAAGGAAACAGAAGGAAAGAAATACTAAAAATTAGAGTAGAAGTTAATGGATTCAAAGCAGTAAATTTAACAGAGATAAATCAACAAAACCAAAAACTGAATTTCCAAAACATCAATACTTCACAAGCACTTGAGAAAAAATATTTGCAACTTCATATCTGTTAGAGGTTTGGTATCAAAATATGCACAGAAAATCTTAAAACTCAACAATAAGAAAACGAGCAATTAAATGTTTTAAGTGGGCAAAAGATCTGAACATATATCAAAGAAGATATACAGGTGGAAATATAAACATACCAGAAGATACTCAGCATCATCTCGCTAGAAACTGTCTCAACAGCCACCAGTTCTCACTGGACAGCCATGCCAATGATCAAAATATAAAACAGAGACAACACCAAATGCTGGCGAGGGTGCAGAACAATGAAACTCACCCATCACAGGTGGGAATATAAAGTGGTAAGGTTGCTCGGGGAGGGATGTTGGCAGTTTCTTACAAATCTAAACATATCCATCATACAACCTTATCGAATATACATTTAGTTTTACCCAAATGTGATGAAAGCTTATGACCACATTAAAAACCTGTACATGGATGTTTATGAGATGTTCTGATCTTTTCCAAAACTTGGAAGTGACCAAGAGGTCCTTCAGCAAGTGATCAGGGAAGACATGAACATGCTGTGACCTACCCAGACCCAGGTGAGGCACATGCAAAAGAAACGAGACACAGAAGAACCTCAAAAGCACATGGTCAAGTGAGAGCGGTCAATCTTAAAAGGTAATGTAATGTGTAAAACCAACTATATGGGATTCAAGAATAAGCAAAACAAGAAAACTGTTAAAAAAAAAAATCACTGACTCCAAGGGAGAAAGGGATGGCTAAAGAGATGGCACACTGGGAATGTTAGGGCACTGAACTTATCTGCAGGAGACTGCACTGGCAGCTGCATGTCACGATACGCTTGTCCAGGAGCACTAGATGGACATGCATGAGCCCTAACATAAGCCAGGGACTCTGCTATTCCTTGCTGTGCAGTGCTCGTTCATTGCCCATTCATCACTTGTGCCCATGAAACCACGCTGGTCCCAGATGCTGACGGTGGGACAGGCTAGGGTGCAATTCTTCCTACTTTCTGCTCAACTTTGCCACGACCCTAAAACTACTCGAAAAACGAAAATTTATTTGAGATAGAGAAGCTTCTGCAGTCACCACTGCTTGTTATAATATAGAAAACGTCCAGTGTTTCTATCTTGTGTGACTTCAGTGGCGTGCAGATTATGATGTCAGGCAGTAGAGACAGAGCGCTAAGTCAAACAGAAATAGTCCTTACACTCCCGGGCTCACGACTAGTGAGAAAAAGTCCTCTAAACAAGAGGTCACCCAAATCAACAGAGCTTCCAATGGCAACATGGGTTTCCATGGCATGTCCGCGGAGCCCTCCCCAGGACCTAATTGGGAATAGGTGAGAAGAGGGTGGTAATGAGGGACAGTGTGATTTTGAGCAAGTGACCTTGAATTTGGGCCCCAAGAGAGGAGCAGGCATTTGCTTGCGCAGAGCTGGACAAGAGAACACATGTGAACAGCTAAGCACCATGGAGACACACAAAGGCCGGCTATAATGAATCCCCCAGCTCTGCAAGCAGCAACACACATGGCCTTGAAGCTGGAGCCTCAGAGGAAGAAGACATGGAATGAGGCATAGGACACAATACCAATCCCCAAACTCCACGGCACCACGTGGCTTTCAAAGATGGGCCTATCTCAAAATATCTACTTAATAAATGTTTCTTTTATTAAACATTTATAAATGAATGAATGGCTGCAGGGAAGAGGGGGGGTCTTGGCATGAGGTTTGAAGAGGAAGATCATAAACTAGGAAAGACTAATTCAAATGTTTGAACTCAGAGTCTGACAAAGTCAGCATCACCAGAAATGCAAAAAAGGATAAAAAGATAGTGAAGGGATGATGTTCTAGGAGGGGAACATCCTGGTAAAAGGCACCAAGGCAAGAAGGTTTTGGCTTTTTGGGGAGTTCCAGTAAAGTAATCAAAAGACTTGGCACTGCAAACATGGTGGGGGGTAAGCGGGGGAGAGGAAGGTAGCTAATCATGAAGTGGACAAGAGAAGCATTGACCAAGCCAATGTATCAAGAGCTCATATCAAGATGCCTGTAGGGCCGCTGTAGGCAGAAATGATTGATTTTCAATGGTGTACTAATAAAGACAATATGTTTTCATTGTCTTTTTATTGAGGTAATGTAGCTTTCCAACACTGTTTATGATATGATTTCGGAGTTGAAGTTCACACCCCTTCAAACATGTTACTATACCACACCACTGATATACCCATCATATTCCATCAGGACCCACTGGGCTTCCTTTCCCTTGAGAAGTGTCCATTTCACAGTGAGATTTCTAGGGTCTCCTTTCAGTTTAGCCTTGTCTGTCCCATTGGTCTGTCTACATATGAGTGACATCAGCAGGTAACTGTCTTTCTCCTCCTGACTTGCTTTGCTTAGCATACTCTCCATCATTCACAGTATTGCCAATGCTAAGTTATCATCTTTTCTTTTTATTGTTGAATAATATCCCGTGTGTGTGTGTATATCACATCTTCTTAAGATGGTAATATTCATATTGACTAAGTCTGGAAGGACATAATTTCCTTGACTGTACAAAATCTGTACTGTTGTTTTTTTCAATATTTTCATCACAATAGTTAGTACTTTCATATACAGAAAATTAATTTATGCTGGAAATGAAAATGTTTTCTTAAAGCTTTCAAAACTAATATTCTATAGGTTTATGAAACACAATTAGAATTATGCCTTAGATGAAATCCACTATTCCCCAAATATAATATTGCAAATATGTCTGAAAGAACTTCCACTTAAAAGGCAGAACAGATTCATTTAACACTTGTCCCTTTAAAGTACTTATTGCTTTTTATATATTTATTATTAAGATACATTCTTTCATTAGTCTAGTGAGAAAATCCTCATAAAACCAAGAGTTGAATGAAAAAGATAGCCTACCAAAATAGCTTGGTAATACTGAGACTGAATACAAATGAAAGAGCTATTAGCTTTTTATTGAACACATAGAAAACATATAAAAATACAGAGGAAGGGAGAATCTTCATTGACTAGCCCCTAAGTGACAGCAAATGAATATGGTTGACAGATGTTGGCCTGAGTTATTAGATTAGCATTTTTGTTCTCTCCTGAATATACTGTTCTTTTCTAAGACAAACATACATTATTACGTAGTCTCACTTTTCAAGAGATAAAGGCACATACAATTTAATTTCAAATCGCACTTTTAAGCCAGTGATACTAATTTAGCTCTATACGCCCATGACCACATTCTTGTTATGATGCAATGTTAAGCAGGCTAAACATTAACAGAGTAAAATACTTGTGTCCAACTGTAAACTGACCTCTGGGCAGTTTAGTTCAACGCCTACCTTATGAATAAGGCTATACATTAACATTCCAAACAAATCTTCCAAGATATTTCAAGAAAGAGATTTCCTTTCTCAGGGAAATATCCCACTTATTCAAAGCACCCCCCCCACCTCCAACAAACAAACAAACAAATAAATTCCAGGAGAAATCAAGATGCAAGAGGGATATTCTTCCTTGGTGTTTTCATTACCACTGCAGCAACCAGCCTCATCTCAGAAAATAGATTCTACAAACCCTGAGTCCAACATTAACATTTTTCAGATTGTAGTAAACCAGACCTGTGCTGGGAACGTACGAGCCAGAGCAATACCTGAGAAACGACTTGGACAACTCTCCTCATCTTTAATTCCCAACCCCGCCTACAGAACAAGCCTCACACTGGTCAAGCCTGCCATCCTTCCACTGACCCTATTTAATATCTCCCCTTGCAGTCTGACCACTTCCACTGCACCCACAGGTCTTATCTTCCTTGTTACTATTAACTAGAAACTATCTCAAAGAAATGGCAATCTTTCTAAAGTACATGGTGTACTGAAAAAAGAAGAGAACTTGGCAAGCTAGAAATCAAGGGAAGTTCCAGATCAATTTTGGTTTGGGAAAAGTTACGGGGTGTGTAGAAAGCACTGTATGTGCAGTAGTTGCTCAGCGATAACCTCAGGTTCTGCAGTGCAACAGGTCACAGCAGTGTTCTCTATCCCCAAATGAGCAAACTTTTCCTGTGTATATGAAATGTGGAACTCTCCTTTCATCCAAGAGTTCTACAGTACTTCAATGCACAAAGACTTTCAAAAAAAAAAGCTAGTTTTATATACTTCCACTAGAGAATCCCCCCCCCCAAAAAAAATGAAGGGATAGAATGAAAGGAAAATTAGCACCTCAAAAAGCACCCTACTGGTCACATGAACAGTCAGGTCATTCTCTTCTCTACTCCATGTGAAACCATTCAATAAACAAGTCTAACAAAAGTCTCATTTCCATTCTACTCTTCATTCCACAATAGCAATAAGTGCAGAACTATGTTTAAGAGACTTAAGTCAGGTGTTCCCATGCAGTGTAAGTTTTAAGAACAAGCAAACTGGGACAAAAAGCCAGACAAGAGATCTGAAAAGACAGCAGTGACTTCTACCCAAGATTTAAAGGAGAATAATTTCAAACAGAAAAGAATAGGGAACACTGCCCAACTCATTCTACAATTGAATATTTATACCTATTAGCAAAGATAACACAAGAAAAAAATCATAAAGCACTATTTTTATGACTATGGATACAAAGTTTTCTAAAAAAAAATACTAGTAGCAAACTTCAGCAATATATAAAAGAAATTAAACAATATGGCCAGACAGGATTTATCCTAAGAATACGAGGTTGGTTTAACATCCCCAAATCAATTAACATAATACCGCATTGCTACAATTAAAAGACAAGAGCTTATGATCATCTCAATGGACACAGAGAAAGTCTTTGAGATCTAATACTTCTTCATTAGAATACGCAAAAAAACATGTAAAAGGAGCTTCCTCAATCTGAAAAAGGTCACCTATGAAAGACCTGATTCTAGGTAGCTTTGCCTAGGCAATATGTGATAAGTAATTCCAAAACAAAACTAACTGACAATAAGGAACTTTCCTGATGAATGAACGAATGACATTAGTTGAAAGACATAATGAAATACTTTTTATTTTTCAATAAAATGTCTTCCTTCATTAAGAGAGGTATCCAATTCCAAATATTGGGATGTACATTTGAAACTGGCCTTTGTTATTATGTACTGAAATTCTTCTACACTGCTGGACAAAGAAGGGGGTGCTACCTCTTTTCATGCTATGGAATGGACATAAGAGGTAACAAACACCTGAACTACATATAAGTGTTCTACCTCATGCCAAGGTCTTCTACTTCATCAAGTCATCTAAGTGAGATTCTGTGACAAATGCCAAAATTCTATCTACATCATATTCTCCACTATCAAATAGCAGAGGCTGTCCACCATTTTCAAGAATCTTATATTCACTAGGGATCGTATAAACACTTCTTATGGGGAGAAATAGGAGTGTGATTCCTCCTTTGCCTCCAACTTGCAATCTTGGTGATAAATATGGTAAAGATGGCATAAGATAAGTTCTATCTAAATCAGCAAAAGAATTGATCATTAATGTTCATGAAGACTATTGTGAATTATTAGCTCTTCCTTTCTGTTTCTTGTAGTTTGGTTTACTTTTGGTTTTGATGGGTAGGAGGGATGACTGTGCTTACTAAAAGCTTTGCAAACTGATAGGTTATCATTTTCTAGTATAGTATGCAATCTGGGTTTATACTCTCATATTTCACACTTTCAGTAAGTTTTATTCCCACATTTATATAATATAAAAATGGAGTACTGTGTCAGTTGAAACCAAACTTGAATCCCAACTGTCAAACCAAACTGTCAAACTAAACTGTCAACCAGTTATTTTATCTTTTATGGCAAAACTGCCTTGTGGACAATTAGTTATTCAGTGAAAATGTTTGCAGCGAAAATGCTTGCAGTGATAATGCTTATGGCAAAGAATTTACAGTAAATTTGCTGGACACAAAAGATCCCACAGTTACATTACAGTTAATGGGAAAACAACAACAACAACAACAACACTGGATATGTTCCCTCTACACTCAAGAACAAGGGAGGAATGCCCATTCTCACTATTTCTATCCAATATCATATTAAACATCATAGAACAGCAATTAGCCATTAACAATGAAAAGGAAAAAGAGAAGTTGAAGAAAGGATATCATACTGAAATGGAAGAAATGAAATTCTATTTGCAAATGACATAATCTTATATGAAGAAAATCCTTCAGAATTCAGTAAAAAACTATTGAAACTTATAGCTAGTAAGGCAATTGGATTTGAGTTCAACATACCCAAATAGTATACTTGGCATGAACAAATTGAAAATGAAATTAAGAAAGCAATTCCACTTAAAACAGCATAAAAATGAATACAATATTTAGGAATAAACTTCAGAAGTATAAATTATAAGCTCTAAAAAAAGTACAAAGCCTCCTTGAAAGAAATTAAGGAAGAGTTACACAAATGAAAATACATACCATGTTCATGGATCAGAAGACTTAATCTTGTAAAATAATTACTCTCCAAATTATTCAATTCAATCCCTATCAAAATCCCAGGTGATTACTTTTGTAGGGACAAAAAAAAAATCCATCCTCAAATTTATGAGGGATTTCAAGGGATGAGACACAAAATAACCAAAACAATCTCAAAAAAGAGAACCTAAATTGTGGGCTCAATTCTCAATTTCAAAACTTACTACAAGCAACAGAAACCAAGACAATGAAGTACTGGACTAAGACTAGATATGCAGATCAGTGGAATAGAAAGTCAGAGTGTAGAAATAAACTTACCCATCTGTGCTCAACTGATTTTCAATAAGGGTGCCAAAAACATCTGATGGCAGAAAGAACTGTTTTTCAACAAATGGTTCTGGGACACTGGATAACCAAACAGTAAAAATGAATTTGGACTCTTATCTGATATCATATATGAAAATTAACTCAAAAAGGACAAACTAAGTGTAAGAAGTAGAACTGCACATATCATAAAAACAGCTAAGAAAATGTACATAAAAACCGTGAGATACCACTTGACATAAAACTGAAGGAAAAAAAAACTGGAATTTTACATACTCTTGGTTGCAAAGTTAAATGATAAAAGCACTTTGGAAAAAAATATCTGGCAGCCTTCAAATGCTTAGACAAAGTTACCACATGATCCAGCAATTCCACTCTTAGGAATATACCCAAAAGAACTGAAACACATGTCCCCACAAACACTTGTCCATGAATGTTTACAACAGTATTCATAATAACCAAATGTGGACTGTGAAAACAACCCAAAAGCCCATCAGTTGACATATGGATTAACAAAACATTGTCTATCCTGCAAAAGGAATATTTCTTGGGCCATGAAAAGCCAAGAAGTACCAACACATGTGAATGACATCTCAATAAAGATTATTTTAAAACACAAAGATCATTGTATACACTTCAAGAAATACAGATTGTCATTAGCATGGTTCAAGAGTATAAGACACATTGATGGGAGAGGATACAAGACTCAGTCTCACAATCAGGGACATTATTGCAAGCAAGGGAAAAGCTGAGAGTATTGCAAAAGCAGCAGGTGAGGAAGGCACATTAAGATGAGACTACATAAAGGGTAAAAATTAATTCCATCTGAGGAAGGGGGAGGTGGCCTTGGAAAGGTCCCTGGCCAGATGAGCAGAGTTGGATTAATATGCCTGACTTCAGGGTGCTGGGCCCAGTAAGTATGTCAGGATATCTGGGAAGGGGATACTCTCCTAAGGGCTAAAAGTTTGCATATTAATTAGTTTTAAAATTTAGTGACAACAGTGCTGTGTTTGTCAACCATTTTTGGATTATTTACTTCTAAAGTTTAAGGGTAATCTATTATTTCTGCCAGTTTTGTGATTTTATGCTGAGCGATGTTAAATAACTTGATTAAGTTTGTAAACAGGGTTAGAATATTTAAGTGAATTTGATTTGCTATAAGCTTAGTTTATTAAATTAATAGAAGTAATTTAAATGTTTGAGAAATTTGGCTGGTTCGTGCTATAAATGTTTCTTGTCAGCATTTGAAATGCTAGGAAAGAAAAATCAATACATTCAAGTATAACAACTTAAAACAGTGAGGGAAGCTTAATTACCTAACTTTGTTAAATCAGAGGGACCATTTAATAATTAGCTTGATGGGCTTGAGTTAATCACCCATTAATCAAAGAGCAAAACTACTCATCTTATTATCTCCATATTCATCAATAGTATATTGAGATTTGTAAATTGAGCTTAAATTCTTAAGGGGAGCTTGGTTTTGAATTGCAGTGTTAAAAAGAGGTATTAAGAATGTATGACCTGACTAACAGTCTCTTTTTATGTAAAAATGGCCCCCATCATCCTTGCATGAGAACACTGATTTGTATATAAATCTCTTGAAAGAACTAAATGGTATTCATAAATGAAGAGCAGAACCAGCAGGATTCCTTCATTTAACAAACACTCCTGTGTACCTACTAGGGCCAGGCAGGGAACTCCTACTGAGGACACAGCACTAAAATTAACTGGAGAAAAACTCAGGTTCTGAGCCACACGCAGCTTACATGCTAGCAAGACAGACAGGCACTAACACCTATTTACATATGATATTTCTAAAAATACCTTCACGTCGTCTCCCCTAGAGTGGCAGGGAAACAGCCGAGAGACAGGGAGCACAGACTGCAGACACACAGCCTTGCTGAGAACTCCAGGATTTCAGCAGGAGACTGACTCTCAGTGCCTGGTTTCCTTATTTGTGCAACAGGGACACAACAGTTAACCACGGGGGTGTTACGAAGGTCAGTGAGTTAAAGGTACCTTAAAGACTTAGAACACCCTGTGGGGCACAGAAAGCAGAGGATGTTCTTAGAGAGGGGGTGTCTTAGAGAGGTGGGGGGAAGGGCAGCTGTGAGGCAGGTGAGCCCCCCAGGAATCTTCACACACTTTCCCTAGGATCACTCTCATTCCCCGTCCCCCCACACCCCTTGTGTTTGCTCCTGCTCTCTTGTGCACATACTCTCCGGAACCCCTTTAGGCCCTCTCTCCTAGGCCCAGGTGTGCACACTCACGCATGCGCACACCCACTGGGCCTCACAATTCTGGGGAAGGTGCTGGTTACAGGTTAATGGAGGAAAAAGTTTGATGGACTCATGCTATAAGACACCAAGGCAAAGGATGGAAGAATGCTATCAGTAATTAAGGGGATGGCGAGGGGTCAGAACACCTCCCTGGAGAGGTGACAGTGGAGTAGGAACTGGGTACAGGTATGAGTCAGAGTGGTGGGAAGAAAGTCACTAAGAAGGGGGCTGTGGCTGTGCCACCAGGCTGCTAAGCCCCCAATGTGTGAAAGGGCATTGGGGCAGAGTGAAGCCAGAAGATGGGGGGTGGGGCAGAGGGGTGATGAGATTAAGGAAGACCTACCACAGAAAGACCTTCAGATTTGTTTTAGGGTAATGGGCAGTCACTGGAAAATGCGCATTAGGTAAATTATATGACCCTTTTTACATTTTTAAAAATCTGAACAGATTCATTTAATCCATTCCACCTAACTTTATTTTTCTTTCTCTGCTTCCATGTCCTAGATTTTTCTGAATTAAAATATTTTTATTGAAACATTGCATTATTACATTATACACGTTTCAGAGCTGCCTTATTAGTTAGAAATCATCATCGTTATATTCTACCTTCAGTTCATCACTAGAAGGTGATTACTACCCTGTGCCATATAATCACCTCCTTGTCCCCATGGAACACCCTTTCACTTCTGATAGCCACTAACTGGTCTTATCATTTGAAACTTTATTTTTAACTTTTTATTTGGTTCACCTGTTTGATTTCTCTGCATACCACATGAATGGAATCATATGGTGCTGTTCTTTACCTGATTTGTTTTTTTATTTGCAGTCCATCTTTGGCTGCTGGCTGAGGATTGGATCACAGGGTCAGGGCTGAGGCTCAGGAAATTATGAGAGTCATATTTTAATTTTAGAAGTTGAAAAAATTACTTATAATTGACCTTACTGTTTAAGGAATCTAAATGGATCTACACCTGTATGTGCACATCTCAAAAGGACTTAGATTAAGTTTAGTGGATGATAAAGCAACTTTGAAAATAAATTTATTTTTGCATAACCAGCTACAGACTATTGGAAAGATAACTCTAAACGTCATCACAATGATGAAGGGCATAGGAATACAACTAACAAAACACGTACTAGGCTTGGGAATATGGATTAGAGAAGACAAAAGAGATTTAGACTCTGTTTCTGGATTAAAGGCTGGATTTCATGAGAGAGCATATGGGAGTCATTCGGTACAATCTATCCTCTCTTGTGAATGAGAAATGGGGCTGACCAGTGATGACCAGTGACACTGAGGAGGGATAGCACAGCAAATGGACCGAGGTGAGCTGGAAGGAGCCAGCAGGATTTACAGGCGGAGTGAATCAAGAGCCTCATTACTCAAAAAATACCCCTTGGACCAGTAGCACCAGGGTCACGGGGAGACTGTAAGAAGAGCCCCTGATCAAGGAGATCCCCTGGGGCTTCTCTCATCTTGACAACTAAACACACCCTGGACATACCCACAGCTCTACCTGTGAAGGGTGGTGGAGCCTGCAAATGTCTCACTCACTGGCTTACAGATAGGAGACAGTGATATGTGCACTGAAGTTGGCACTATTCAGTGTGGCATTTTAAAGACTGTCACTTATTGAGTCTTATAACACTTGCATGAGATAGGTACTCTTTTACCCCCACTTTACAGATGAGTAAACAGAGGCACAGAGAGGTCTAGTGGCAAGGTCAACCAAATCTTCAGGTGACAGAGAGCAATGCTGGGGTATACGCGAGGTCATCTGCTCCAGGCTCTACGCTAGAGCCACTCGGCTGCCTCTTGAACTCAATACAGAGTTCTGAAAAAAATGACAGACACAAAAGTCAATCTTATATTGAAGGAGTCCCAGAGAAGCCCGGGCATGATGGCCTTTGATAGCTGGTTTCCATATTGATGGTCTCACTTGACAGGGTTTTCATCCTCACCCACTATGGTACAACAGCAAAGGTTTCATGTTAACTCATCTTTCCTTTGCATTTCCCTGGAGACCAGCATACAGGCTCTGAAACAGACTATCCACCCTATTGCAGGGACACCTCCCCTTCCTCCTTTTCTCCTTCCAGATCCAAGAAACTTCTGTGCTGTCTCATTACTTGCACGACACCAAGTCCAAAAAGCACAGACTGACTCCTCAGCTCAGCTTCTCCCACCTTGAGTGGCGCGAGTGAGGGCTGTGATCAGAAGGTGCAATGTCAGAGTGCCCTGGTAAGACCTGAATGGAAAATACCTCTGTGGGGAGGCTCTGAGGACAAGCACATGTCACCAAGGAGATGTGCTATTCTCGGGTCTCACTTTCAGTAAACACTACCCAAAGGTTCTGGCTAAATATACATGGAGGACCCAAAACTGCGAGGCCCTCGCACATATCACCAGCACCATGTCATCAGCAGCAGTGCCAAGCTCATCTGCAGCTATCAAGTAATCTAATGGCAGGAATTCGGGGCCTCCTAGTGTCTCAGTGCATGAAGTGTTGCAAGTGCTGAGAACAAATGAATGACTGGGAAAAAGCAAAGAAAATGTTGTGAATTGCTTGTGTGGATTTAGCGTATGTCAAGCACGCAGCCCCAAAATGTCCACAACAACCTTGGGTTTGCCATGTCGCATCGTTTAAAACCCTCCAAATTCTTACGTTAGTGTGTGCATGTGTTTCAAAGTCTACCCTGACCATGACAACAAGTAAATGAATTACATACAGCATGTGCTAAGTCATTGATTTGGGACATTCCAAGCTGCCCCCTTACCACTCCCCAGAGCTGCCATGGACATTGGCTTAAGCTTTATGAACAGGATATTCAACCCTAAGTCCCTAAAGCTGCGGCCCCTACGACCCAGCTAACAGGCTAACAGAGTCAGCTCATGAGCTGGCAAGGTGCAGAGGTCAGGGTCAGTGAAAGTGGCCCGGAGGCTAGCGGGTGCCTGGTCAGCCAGGCTTAGCTTTCCCAGCCCCCACTCCAGCAAGTCCTTCGGATGCATCTGCATTTCTCAACCTTCCTTTCCTCCAGGTCTCTGAAAGAGGCTGGTAGTTTTCCTTACTGTCCCTCCTTCTATCTTACCCTCCAGGCTCAGGGATATAGCTGGCCTGGTACTTTACGTGTATTTACACATTAGATATAAAAAGTGAAACAAACTCCTCCTCTGAGAAAGACTGTAGGAAGAGGGCAGGCCCCAGCTGTGCCTGGAGGAGATGACACTGTCAGCTTTCCAGCATGAGTCCCCACAGATCAAAGGGGAACGAGGGGGACCAGGAGCCAGGGAGCTGGGTAGCTTCCCTCATAAACTGGGCAAGTGCTGTCTCCCTGCACTACTGGGAGTGAGACCTGACGTCACGATGCCTCAGCGTCCTGTGCTGCTATGGAGCCAAGCAATACACACACATCAATGGAGTGGATGACCACGCTACATGTCAGAGGCTGCGAGTTGAGATGGATTAGGACTCAGGCACAGAATGAAGAAAACTTCATTTCACTCTTATCTGTCTTCAGAACACTGAAGATGGAATGCCATGAATGACCACTGGTGGGCAACAGCATTGCCATTCCTCGTTTACCTTAAGAAACATTCCTTGGGAGATACCAACAAATTTATGGATGAATCCCTTGCCCCTAATTATCTCACGGGAACTAATATTTTACCCAATATTTTGTACCCTTACCACTTGTCTTTGTATAATTGGTCGTAAATTGTGCCTGAGCTACTTTTTTCCCCTTTGTCTGAAACCTTTATAAGGACTTGTGGGGGGTCATTAAAATCATTACTGGCCAAGCTTTTAGTAAGCCCACAGGCCCTGCAGCTGTGTAATCTCTCTCATCCTTTCTGGCATCCTGCAGCCAGCTCTTTACACTATGGGCACAATTCTGGGGCTCTGCCCACAGCTTGCGCATCACCAGAGAGGAAAAAACTCACAGGGTGAGTTTTAAGGGGCTCAGCTTTTCTAGACCTAGAGTCTTGGTTGGGCAAAAGCACATTTAGGCCCATTTTTCAATGTTTTCATATGTATTTTTAGTATCGATGTATTCCCCAGGATTTTCCCACTACCATATCACCCGTGAACCATCATCATGATCTTTTGTGCTCATCTCTTCCCTGATTTTCCTCTCACTTTTCTCCCCCTCCAATGTGGACTTTTTTTCTGACTTTGATTCCCAGGAAGAAGCCAACCACATAGGGGGCGAGCCTATTTGCACATTGCTAGGCATTGTTAATACCAAATTGAAATCCTGGTAGAGAAAATGCTGATGTCTCTTTAAACTTGTGAAACTTGAACAAAGCAAAGGCAAATCCTAAAATCTAACTGTTCTTGAACTTGATAAGAATGTGCGATCATTGCTTTAAGCTCCTGGATGTTAATAACTTAGTGCAAAAGAGACTATTATCCCTTGAAAGTGTCCAGGAAGCTAGTTTTTTTTTTTTTTCATTTCTTCTCATTTTTGAACTTTTCAGTGCAGGTGTGAAATCACAGAAACTGATGGCAGCCAACAGCCATCAGAGCCAATCACTGCAAAAGGGCTATTCAAGGAGATGTTAGTTGCACCCCTTATAAATCAAGGTGCACTTTGAGGAAAAAGCACTACCCGCTTCTCCTCCACGGACACTGGCGCAATGCACTGAAGCCTCCTTCTCACAGCATGGCAAGTCGTTTCCTAAGAGAAATAAGCAAAACCACACACAGAGGAGCCATCAGGTAGACATGACATTGTCAGCACCATGACAGCCCCCGGGGTTGGGCAAGGACCCTGTGGTGGGGAAGCAGAGGCTGGTGTGAGAGTGGAGGTATGAGGCACGCCCAAGCCTGTGTCTTTGAGTGGCCAATGGCATAGGGGCACCCAGTGCCCTGCAGAGTCGACATGAAAGAAGGGACCTGCCAATTCTGCCCTCAATGACACAGGCACCTCTTCAAAGATGGCTGAAAATACAGTTGTACTGGGCACAGTGGTGTATGCTTGTAAGCGACAGCTTATGGATTTGCGGCGGGGTCTGGGGATCATAGTTGGAGTCTGGGCCGGGGCAACACAGCAAGACCTAGTCCCAAGAAATAGCTGTGCATGGTGGTGCACGCCTGTAATCCTAGCTACCTAGGAAGCGGAGGCTGGGGATTGCTTGAGTCCATGGTACCACGGGCAATGTGAGCCTGCGGTTCCATGGTCTTGCCAAAATACCAAGACCTAGTATAAATAAGTAAATAGATTAGATAGATAGGATAGATAGGTAGGTAGATAGATAGATAGATAGATAGATAGATAGATAGATAGATAGATAGATAGATAGATAGATAGATAGATAGATAGATAGATAGATAGATAGATAGGCAGATGATAGGCAGACAGATAGATGATAGGCAGGCAGACACAGATGACAGAGAGATGACAGACGAAAGGAAAGGAAAGGAAAGGAAAGGAAAGGAAAGGAAAGGAAAGGAAAGGAAAGGAAA